>JAQIXW010001344.1:0-19960 GCA_034700685.1 Willowsia buskii | reverse complement strand
AGGAGGAGGATGATGTGCTCGTTTATAAGAGCCACAACAATTTGGTAATATAATAACTATAGTAGTTTTTTTGTTGCTTATTTATCTGAATGTGAGCACGAGTACGTGGCGGAAAGCAAAACATGGAGAAACAAAATTATCACTACTGTAGGAACAACAGTCACACAAAGTACATATACTACACAAAGAACTTATGTAAGTTGTAAATCTACACATCCAAAAAAATAATAATATTCCCTTAAAAGCACACAAAGCATACGATGACGAGGACAAGGAATATACAGTGGTGAGTGGAGCCGTGCATGTACCCAGAAAAATCATTACAAGCTCTATTATAGTCATTTCTGATGACATCCGTTCATCATCACTTTCTCCGGAATTCTCTGAGGCTTTTTAAGAGGAAAAGCCTAGAACGCTTCCATGTGCTCTCGCTTTCACTCCAAACTCTCTCTCTTCTGCTACTTATTTTATAAATACTATGCCTTTTATATTCCACTTCTTGTCGAGTTTAGCAAACTACAAACTAGACCTCCGTAGCCAACTTCATCATTACCGCTCCTACCATAACAGAAAAACCACGGCAATAGCAGTAAATAGAGGCATACAGAGTGAGAAAGAGAAAGTGGTGGTAAATATACATATATGTATATGCTTCTCTATACTTTCCTTTCACCCAGTGCTTTTTGGTTTGCTTACCATATCATTCGTATGCTCATATCTACCGTGTACACCTTACAAAAGGCTCTAACAAGAATAGTACATTGTATCGTGATGATAATCATCGCCTCTTACTAAAAGGTAAGTAATAGAGGCAGTAACCTACACTCTGAAAAGCTCCTCTTATACAAACTTACCACTAGACATTCTCTTTTTCCCACTGGGTAGTGGCTTTTATAAATACCTAAACACCTATATGTGCACAGTGCGCACTTACACACCATGTACTTGTCGTTTTCTATATGACCGTGTAAATACCTACGCACGTCGACTCTTGCATGGTGTCGTCGTGTGCGGCATGAAGCATCATCCATTCTACAACATTACAGAGAAATGGAAAAGTCGACAGCAAAGGTGGTTAGATTACATTAGTGTCCTGGGATAGTTTATATCATCGTGGTAGGTGGTATCACATTGTACACTACTGACGGATTGTAAGACTGGCATGGTGGCGTGCTCCTGCTGCCTAGATGGATATTGTGCAATATAATATCAAGGTATTTTCTTCTTAAAACCACTATAAGGGCTCACATCACGTATTTATGCCTTATAGACCGTCTCTGCTCCTTATTTTCTTTTCTCCATTCTACTCTCTACACCTTTCACTATGGGAAATTGAGAAAGCGAGAGAAAAGAGAAGAAAGTAGCGGAGGGTATATCATGCATACAACGGTGAGCTGGAAGCAGGCAAAAGACACAAGAAAGGGAAAGCACGACAAAACTTTATGGTTTTACCTTACAGTTTAGTTTAGTAAGAATAGGGAATACTCTCTCCCTACATATTATAGATTTATGTAGTGCCTAAGAAAAGTGGATTCATATATTTCTCTATACACACTTATTTGTTAAGGTTGCCGTTGCCACCAAGATTTTCCTTTCATTTCAGTGATGTCCTATACTACATACTTATAAATTGCTTGTCTTCTTCAGAAGAATCTCTTACAAAATTCCTCTGAAGAGATAAGTATTTATTATATGCTTACACGACGGAGACGTCGACTATTATTACCAAATATACCACGATGAGGATGTCGACGACGACAACGAAGGCATGAGAAAAGGCTGTCTTGAGTGAGTGAAGTAGCAGATAGTAAGGAGCAGCTGGTTACTGTGCTTTAGCTAAACTCGCCACACAAGAAAAGAGAAAAAGAAGAGCGCAAGAGAGAGCAGCAGGAGCAGCGGTAAATAGTCTTTTTCGTGGAAATAAGAATACGACGACGTGGAAAAAGCAGAGGAGACCAACAATAATGTAATGTTATACACTGTATATTAGTTGTATTTATATAATAATAATAATATGATCTGATGAGAGATGCTAGTAGTATCTGGTGGTTGGGAGAGTTGAGAACCTTTTTTGGCTTGCCTTGCTTTTTTCTTTCTCTCTTTTTCTGCATTACCATACAAAAAAGGACGACAATGCTCACTACTACTACTAAAATCGCTCCAGGAGTTTATAAGCTTTTGGCCTGCCCTGATGGCCCGGCTTGACTTTGGTATGAGTGTGTAGTATGTACACTGGTAGAATCACAATATGCTGCGAAATGTACGTGTAAAATGACTAAAAAGTGAAATGTATATATGCATATAGCATCATGTTTTATCGAAATAAGCAAGAATGTTTGGGTTTGGTGTCTTCACGTCACATACATTAGGTTGAAATGCATTTAGGAACATACATATTTACTTGAATTCCTCTTATGAATATCATCATCATCATGTCGGCCTGCTTATGCTTTTTTGTCTGCTTGCCTGCCTCTTTTTTGCTTTCTGGCCTACTTATCTATCGATCGATCTACATTACATATGTTATTTATAAAGGAGTAAAATTGGGATAAATCAGGGAGAACAGACGAGTATAAAGTGCTAGAGCTATTACCAATGGAGTGAAAAAGTATGAAATGATATAAACGCTCCACATGCAAAATATATTTTATGCATGCATGTTACAAGAAGGCTTGTGAAAACCAAAAAAAAAGGAAAAAAATGGGTTCCATATCACCAATTGCAATTTTCGTTGGTTTTCCTGATATAAGACTAACATTAACATTATATATCATTGTTTGCATTGAAAAATAGGAAGAGGAGAAAGTTGTCACTGAGAAAAACAGAAGTTTTACATATTTCAACTGAGATATGTAACATGTCATGGGAGTGTCGAGTGTCTGCAAAAATGACCGGTCAAAATATGACGACCTCATAATATCATTCATTCACTGTTAAGCTGTCTAATGGTACTTCTCAAATCTTTTGTAGGCATTATTCATGGTGTAACAAAACAGTGTGTGGTTCTACATGTCTTGATGTAAGTAGCGAAAAGGTTACATGATTGTTGTATTGACTTCAGCGTTTATGTCCATCTACTTGTATGAACTTACATTTTGGCACTCTCCCTGTAACATATCATGGCATAACGTGTGGATTCTAAATTGTATTTGAGGGTACACTGTTAAAAGAACCTTTTTGGCAAAGGGGACAAGGATACCATAATTACTTATAGCATGAAATTTTTCCACCAACTTTGTTGCTTGTCTATTAACTATTTATATTGCAAATTTTGTACTTTAAACTGATGTTAATAAGACATAAGACAAATTTTTCAATTGAAAGTAGTAATTTAAAACGAAATAGAAATTATCAAGGACGTAGAATGAGCATATCTAGCTGGCACTATTTGCAAAAACTGACTGCTACCAGTTGTAATTCTATTGAGCTAGGCATAAAACTATTAATAAGTTTCGTCTGCCTCTTCAGAAAAAATGGTAATAGGAAGGATACATCTCTTTCTCTACTCATGTAACCCCTTGCTGCCAGCATGGTAGCTGGTAAGCTAGTAGATAGCTTTACTGGTTAAAAAGTTACAGTGTACCACGACGTAGGTTATTATATTATAATAAAAAATGCGCACCGGGAGGTTTCTCAGAGCGGAGGTCAGACCGTGTTCTATGTGCTACTCCAAATTCCAGCCATGTCATAGTGCTTCCCTCGAATATAATACTAATGCCTTCTTCCTGCCATTGCCTATGCTTACAAGTGAAGCAAACTCTTACCAAGAGAAAAAAAAGCACAGTAAAAGCAGTGTGTAATGTGTACAATACATTCGCTGTTGTATCCAATGTTGATGTTCGAGAAAAGTAGCATGTTCGCTTTTCATCTGGGGATAAAGTAGTAAAAGTAGAGTATGTCATTCATCCATCCGGTTTTTATAGAAATGTCTAGGCTGACTGACTGGAATCCGATAAATATCTTGTAGATCTGGGTAAGGAGATAAGAAGGAAAGGGCTCAAGAATGAAGACGTAGAACGCAGAAAGAGAAGAGAGTTGGACGGAAAAAGGTAATTGAGCTTGCATAAAAGAGTATTTTGTTTGTTAACTGTGTTCGGCTGAATGTAACATGCTACTAAATGCTGCTTTCGCGGGTGCTATAATATATGACGGTACCTTAAATCACTAACAGTATCTTTATTTGTTATTATGTCACTTATATACTTACTTATATACTGTTTCCTTTTATTGTGCTAGTAAGCAGCTTATCGAAAGGCTTTGTTTATGTTTGATACTGAAAACCAAGTAATTTAAATTGAACCACCTACTATGCTGCTTTTCTTCTCACTATTTGTGAGATTTCGTGAAAACACTTATTATGTTCCAGAGAGAAAATTATAAAAGTGAAATGGGAAATGTGTCTTTATAAAGTTTGTTTTATTATATGATAAAATGAAGAAAGAAATTCTTCTCGCTTAGAGTATTCAAAAAGAACAAATATGGCTTTGCAGCACGTGCCTCCGTAATGTCTATACGGGCTTGCAATATTAATATTTGTTCCAAAAATTGCATTAAATCCCAACCAACTTCTCATCTTTAAGGCAATTCATCCTAACGAATACCAAAGTACCCTTTCGTACATATAAAGTCAGGGTGTTTTCTTGTTAATAAACGGTATCACACTCTTTTGCATTTAAAATATTTTGTAGATGTGGAATGTTAAGACTCAAGACATTTTACGTAATAAAATATACACTAAAGGTAGATTATAAGCTGCATGGCGGGCGAGCTGTGAGTTAGCTATGTGACGAAGCAAGTCGTTGGCATATCAAATCAAATGCATTTCATATAAGTTATAATAACTTATACTCACACAGCCTTAACGCATCTTTTAATGCTAGCATCCATGTTGAATAATATGCTTTCATATATAATACATAGCTATATGCACTATGTGCTGTGGTAAAGGTTTTCCAAGTTCCAAGAAGGAAAAGGCATACCAGAAAATCCATTTGCATTCCTAACAGGAGTACACGCCAGAAAAAGGAGACGAAAGTGTGGTGCTATGTGTGGCATGAATGCTCTGCTCACTTGCCTTTCTTCTTTTGAGCTTCATGTTTGCTCACTCCTTCACTTCTCCTTTCTTTCTCCCGATCCCTTCTCCAATATCGTGGAGCCTACTCACACTGTAAACTTACACAGCATACCCAAGTAGTTGATATATTATATCGAATGAGTGTATAGAGTACATGTATGCACAACTATTAGACTAGAAGTGAAAAGATCCTTTTACTCTGTGTGTACTCGCCTCCTTTACGTACAAAACATTATCAATCCAACAACTTTCTCATTTTCCCTAGGTCAAATTAATTAAAATTCCATTACCCGTGTTCATTTCAATTATAAGTCGATTAACCAGTGAAAATTTAATGGGTGTTGCTGTCTTTGGCATACATCATGTATTATTATTTGTCTACTTCATATTATGTGCACAGCTTCAGATGCTGGTGTCCCTACCTCCACTCACCACTCACAAAAACATACATAGATTATTACATTATTATGATTCACTCATCATTTTTTATTAGATAAAAAGGTGGCTCCTCTCCATCCAAAGTAACCTTCACCAGTTGGCTTACTACTTGCTCTTTCGCCTTTTTGCGCTTGAGTTTCAGCAGGTTAGACAGTTTTTTTATTATTTCAAGAGCGTGTGCCGAGCAACGCTGTAGGATAATGTGATAATGTAAACAAATTTTTTGGATTAGTAAGGCAGTCATGCAGAGAAGCACACAAGCTGGAGCTGGAACATATTACAGTAGTACGCGTACAAATAAGTTTACATGCGCGAGAATAAGAACAACAGCAACAAGCCACCACCAGAACCAGAACAGCAGTCAACTCAATCTCTTGATGATTACCATCTTTTCCTAAAATGGTTATGGTAAACTATAAAATATAATATCATTTCTCTCTCTCTCTGCTCACCCGTCAGTCGTCACTCTCTTTCTCAGGAATAAAAAAATCAACTCAGTCAGATGCTTTGCGTTAAGCGTCATATCTGCTTTATCACAAAACTAACGAATTTTCTACTTCGCATACCACGTACCTACTTATTTGTGACACGTTTCTCAGACTTACACATTCCCTATAACTTTCTGCTCAAAGGGACTACCGACACGGATCCCTCATTTTACACGTAAAATGAATTAGTGATAATTGGCATCAATACAAATTTTGGTGCCTACATCGTATCATACGGACCTTTATTAGATGAAAAATATTTCCCTTGAAAATTTACGCTGCTGATGAAGAGCGTGAAATTGTTATATAAATTATATGGAAGTTTGAATCGAATTCAAGAAAAATACGTATATTTATTATGGAAACTACATATATTCCGATGGGTTATCAGTTATCATACATACATGAAGTACCAAAGTTTTATTAGTGAGACGACTTTTTATTGTAATTCAACCTTTTTTATCGTAAATCTAGTCGTAGTTCTTGTCTGACTTTTACTTTCTTTAATTTCTCGTGCCATTCACCGTGATATCGGTAAAAATGATTTTAATAAAGGAAAATATCATAGAGAAAAACAGATTTCAATAGTGAGGACTAGGAAAGAGGAAAACTGAATGGTAAAAAAGGCTCAGTGATCCGCTTCCCGTATACTTTACGGCTCACTCCTTTTTTTCCTTTTCTGTCTCTTTTCACGGTACTCTGTTGTAACTTGTAACGTATACTAGAATGAACGTGTGAAGTAATCCGTTTAGTCTACCGTGACATTCATACAATCTATCCAGAGGTAGAAGCAGTGACAATGGCACTGCCAATGAGCAGAATGAACAGGGAGCTGTGCTTCTCTCTGTTCTATTATAAAAAAATAACAGTTCTTACAAATGTGACAGAGATGACGGCGATGAACTAGGCTTTAAGTATTCGACTGTTGGAAGGACGGCAATGTATGGACTTACTTGTATGCAGCAAAGCCAAACAATCAACAAACCAGTCTCATGATCACCGTCAATATTATCATTATCATATGTTTTGCAATGTATAATGTTAGGGCAAGCAAGAGAATAAGTAAGTTTTTGCAGCCAGCCTTGTAAAGGTTACGTAACAAGAAAAGGTGAGGTTGGAAAGCGAATTAAAGTTGAGTAAAAGAAGCAGAACATAAAAGCCAAGAAGTTCGAGGAACTAAAAAAATGGTCACACCAGTGAACTTGAATTTGTTAAGAGCTCAAAAGAAATCAGGTAGGCTAGAGTATGTATGTTCAGCTTTCTTTCATCCATCGATTTTTCAACTATTTTATGCAAGAAAAGAAATGTGTGTACAAAGTTTCCACTCTAAAATTACAAGTGCGTTCCATTTTGGAATGGGAAAAATGAAAAAATCCCGTACAATTAGAATAACCGTGTATTAAAATAAAACAATCCTAGTTAATTTCTAAGTATAATCGTATCTTGACTCCTGCATGTATAGTATTTTTGCACTGTCACCACATTTCGTTCTACTGATGTGATAATAATGAACACAAACTATTTATAAGCGGAAATAAAACACTATCGCGTAAATACACTTTAGTTGTTGTCATCAGCCGAACCTTACGTTTGTACGCATATTTGTGAAATATGTAATGTGTGCCAGTAACTAACAAAAGTGATTACATGCAATTGAGAGAGTTTTCTAACGATGATGATTAATGATGTTGATGTTCCTGCAGGTTAACATTTGATGCCCCAAACAATATCTGTACACTTTTACTTTTACGTATTAAGGTAATATACTCTTTGACTTGCTTATAATGAAATTCTTCTGTAAAAACTCGCAAAAATGAATACAACCTCCTTTGCGTTATGGTAAATGTAGTCCTGAAGAACGTGATATTGTACAGTCGAGAGTCGAGAAGTGTCATGTAAAAGCACCATTTGCTTTTTAAGCTTACACTCTAACAACAACCATCAGTTAAGGTTGCACCTGCACTTGTGTTCACTTTTAAGATTAAAACCTGGATGATAAAGATGCATTGAAGCCTCTAATGTCATCTCTAAAAGCCAGTTTCTCAACAAGATACTTTATATTTCTTCCCCGGGGGTCTCCTCGAAAATACTTCATCAAAAGCCTACATTAGTAGGTAACACAATGTCCTCGTACAGTGTACAAAATTTCCCCCATTATTCGTTTTACCAGTTCTAAGTTCCCACATCTTGGTGTATCGATTTATTCTAACTGCACGTTTCCCCCAACCAAATATACAGTTGTTTGAAGTGAACCGTTTCTTAATCTCATATCCTTTCAATTTCCATCAGTAGCTCTATCACCACATTCAACCTTCTCTACCTTTTTATTTTATCGCAATAATAATAATAACATAGCCTTCTCTATACCAAAGAAAATATTGCAGTGCACTTTGAAATGTGTTTTGTGTCATTTATGAACAATATTTCTTTGTAGTATAAAACGCAGGAAAAACTATTGCGATTGAATATAAATACAGCAACACATTTTTGCATGTTTGTGTTAGGCTTTGTTGGTTATCCTAGATCTCAGTTTTGCCAATTTGAACATTTCCAGATGTAATATGTGATGCCGTTAGATTACAATAATATATGTATTACCAGTACTTTTTGTAAAATTAAACCCAAAATTTGGACTGAGCAAATCAAGAAAAAATTGCAGAGAACTGTTTGCGGACATGTAACAAAACGGAGCCATTCAGCTACGATGCTTCATACGTAAACGAGTTACAGTTTTTGAATATATCCAATATCATGTGCATTCAATTTCGCAAAAACTGATCTATCTATCTATGCTCACCTACTCCATTGGTTGTTGTTAGATTTTTTCATTTTCTGTTTTTTGTGCACAGTTGAGTTAAACTTACAATCATACTGCAGTAATGGTATTCGTTGTGTTGAGCAAAAGCAAAGCCACACAAAGGAACGAAATGACTTTTTCTTCTTTACTTTTGCTAGAACACTAACTGTGAGTACAAGCTGTAAACAACGCACGCAGTCATGTATGTGCAATAAGGTGGAAGCCTTGGTTCAAGTAAATAGTAGCATGACTTTCATTCATTTCTTTTGCACACCTAACTTGTGCACCACCAGCAAAGCAGTAAGTACTAGTAGCTAAGGCAGAGGCAGAAGTAACAAAGTTTGATTATTTGTTTAGCCAGTGAATGATAAACTAGCTTTGTTGTATTCACTACAAGAAAACAAGTCATTTTTGAGCATGCAACACATTTATATTTGTCACTAAAATGAGTTGGTTTTGTGTGTACAATAGCACATCACTCCCTTCTGGCCCTCCCGATCCCTTTCTCTTCAGAGCACAGTTGTAATTCTTTCAACTAAAAATTAAAATTAAAATTATGTACAAATTTGTATATGATGTATGAGCATAGAGGAGACAATGCATTTGGGAGGACGGCGAAGAGCGAGAAGATATTGTGAGTGTGCGGTGTTGCGTACTGTTTACTGCCTCTCGCGTGCTTATTTTCTAATTAAGCTTTGAGATATTTATTCCTAAACTTCTCAGCGAGCGTCATCAGCACCATAATAATATTATCATCTTATTCAAATGATTCGCATGGTGTATTATTGTGTACAGTTTGTAGTTATATTCATTATATATATATACCTATAAGATTTGTTAAGTAAGGGGAAAATAAGTTCAAAATGTAGAATAAAAGGACAGAAACTCAAAATTACGAAGAGATTCATTCGTGAGTGTGTAACTATATTAGTCATAATGTCAAAAATGAACATTAGGTTCGCTCTCTTTTGCTACTACAACATCGTTTTATGTCTCACATATATCAGACAGAGCAAGCACAAGCGAACAAACTATTCAGTGTTTCAGTTTGTAAAAATATGATGTGCTTTGCTTTGGTAGTTGAGAGTCTCTCACACATTCGCATCATCATCATTTCCACCACCACTACCATCAAAAGTCGTCGAATTCGTGAGGATGAAGACGATGATAGTGATGATCTTCTCTCTTGCCGTCTTGAAGGATATTCTCTTCTGCCCTAGTCACCAGTCAGATTCGTTCTCTCTTTCTACCCTTCTCTGCTATCTGTCTTCTTTTTTCGTTTCCTCCTTTTGCCTTGTAGTCATCATCAACATACTCATCACATTCACATCATCATCATGATCATCACAAAACTGTACATAAATTACTCTGTTGTTGCAGACATTTACCATTGGTTTTTGGTTTTATTCAGTTTACCCACGCGCTAAATAATATAGTAGAAGCACTTATAACGCATTCAGTCTGGTTTGCTTTGTGTCGAACAAGAATTTGTACACAAAGTAATACGGATAATATAATGAGTGTAGGGTTGCATGTATATCTCAATGCAAGCTCTCCTATTCATAATAATGATCATTGTATAAACAATAACAAATACAACAAGCCATGAATTGAGTAGTAGAATGGATAGATGATGTCTGATTGTTGACTTGCTATGAAATGAAAATGACATCGCGCTATGAATAATATGAAATGAAAGGATGTTTAATGACTCCTTGCATCCCTTGTGATTGCTACATTACTGTTATTATTAATTCTCAATTTATGTGAGGCAACATTAATGACCAACACTGGTGCATATAATATCCATTATTTATTGCCAATGCAGAAAAACTATATTAACAGAGTATTGAGTATTATATAGCATTTTAGTATTTTCTTCAACAAACGGCAGTCACATAAAAATTTTAAGCTGGCATAAACAGAAGAATTCAAGTCAGTTCAACTGCATATAAACAAGGGTGGCTGGCATAGTGGCACTGGCAGGAAAATAAATTTTCATATTCGGACTTAATAAATCTCAGCTATATGTAATTTGATTTTTAAGTTTTAAATATTTGTTTATATCGTCTGGATAACACCACCACGCATAGCGGAGGGTTGATATGTAGGAAAATTGTATTTTATTTAATACCCCTTCAAATTCACTCAAACTATTATTGTAATAAAATATGTCTTGTTTTGAAACAACAAAAGAGGATGTTGTAAAGAAAGGGAAGGGAACTCATGTTCTCGCTTCATCAAAGCGGATCAAAGGCATGAGTAGACAACCAGAATAGCATATATTTCACATCGACATTTACTCACTTCATGTAAGCATATAGCTCACTCGTCTATGCTATGGGTCCATTTCTGGACAACTTGGAGTGTTGAGAACTACGTTACTGGCTGGCTTACAAAAATAACTGGTAGACATGGAACATGCATTGCATTCAAGTAGTGTCTGTGAATCCAAAATATGGCGTGGCGTGGGAATGGTTGCCTCCACCTTCATAGGCTTACAGTATAAAACATTGGGCCACTGACAAGGTTACATAAAATCTTAAATTGATCATAAATTCACTAAGTAATCGTTGTAATGAGATATATATGCTTTATATAAACCCTTTTAACTGGAGCCAGTGTATTTACCTGTGTACTGTGTACGCTGCAGTTGACCAACGTTATCTATATTGTGTACTACATACCCCTGCAACATGATGATGTGCTACCAGTCAAGCCCAGATCTAGAGCTATGTATTTACATGTGATTGATAACGGATGTGATTCGCTTTACTTTATGTTCAATATCACATAAATACATAATGAGAAAGGACAATCAAATTAGAACCGAAAACGCAGTAGCCAGGGACAAAAGTTTGGATGCACAAATTACCCCTCCCCCAATTCCTTGTTAGATACTGGTTTTACTTGATTGAAATAAGTTGTTCCTTTTGTCTTGAATACGTGGTTTACTTGTGGGTATTTTCGTGTGCGTACCACAAAGTCTGTTGGATTTCATGATCGTCATAAAAGCAATTCCGATCCATATTTGATATTTGATTGATTGCGCCTAAAGAAAAGCGTTTGACTAAGAAAGCGCATCACGGAAAACGGAAATGCAAAATATACAACATACACACATATAATAATTCGTTATTGCAATAACGAGATTCCCTCAGCATCCCTCGCGTCGTTGATTACAATACCAAACGCAAACAGTGAATCCAATATCCTCTTGTTTTTTTAACTATGTATCAGCCATGCATTTTATGAGTAATGACTTATAAAGCGAATAACAATGCGATTTACTACCAACTTGAACTAATGCTAAAGTGTGTGTTAAATTCTTTGTTTGTTTATAATTATGAGCTCAAACATTTCAAATATGATCAATGAATCAGTAGCATGAACTAACACTTCATTCCATTCCGTCAGTCCTCTCCAATCAGTCACGAAAACAAAAGTGATGCTGAAGTGTACTGTACTAACTGCAAAGGACAAAGATTAGTCAAACTGTGAGTTAATGGATGGATACATCGTAGCGCGTCAAGCCAAAAAGTATTCATCCATGACAAATACTGATGTAAAAACAACAGTGTACTAAAATCAAAATCCTCATTTTTATATTTTGCATTTATTGATGTTTGTAGGGAGCAATATGATACAGCTTAAACGATTCCACATACGAATGATTCGAATCATGACGTGTGAAGTTTTCAAGTTTTGGAATTCTAGCAACCTATAGAATTCGACTGCCTACCTGTTCAACTGTTACCTTAAATTGAATAAAAAACTGTTTTAATATAATTAGTCTCAAGGGATTAACTTCACTTTTTTATAACATCTATAACATTTACAATCATGTAAAACAGTTACTGTGTTGTGTCAGTCCGTTTGTCGGACCGTAACAAATTCCTTTCTACCTTGAAGGGGTGTGCTTTACGCACATTCTCTCTAGGTTATATAGGCATTTCAATCATCACAAATCGCCATTAAGTCATGATGCAGCGACGAGGACATCAGAAGCCATTAGAGAAGTGCTTACCGCATCTGGTTATATGTGACAATGATAAAATCACAACAATGTAGCAGTTACATACCCTCATTTGGTCTTGCATTTTGTCATTGAATTGAAACAATATTTCAGGTGCATGAGTATTGATGCTGCATAGTCGGCAAAATAAAAATATGTAATCAGATACCGAGAGTGAACGTTACATTCAGCGTTTAGTCATTCAAGATCATTTATTATATATACATACAATAAAAGAATAGCTACAGATTTACTTTTATTTATATTACCAAGCCTCATAAATTTAATGAACCAGTCTTATTGTTTTAATAGAGAATTAATTTGTTTCAATCAACCAAAAAACACAGGAAAGTAAGGTCAATTATGTATTGTTCTTTAAGCGCTCTAAACTTTTCTTGATAAACAAAAACTGAATCTGTGTTGAGTGACGCAATTTTAAATGGACTTGAATTATGCCTCCTAAAGCAGAATTGTAATAATTTGGGTAGAAGCAGTTTTCCACAAATTCTATAAACGTGTTCATATAATATAGATACACTTGTAGTTTATAATATTTCTCATTTTATATCTGAAGTTAGAAATGTAACCACAATCAATATAAATATTAAATACACCTAATTACAGATTAAAAATAATGCTTATAATCTACTGCGAACTGATAACAAGCTCGTTGAAATAAGAGAGACAAGCGTGAGAATGTGTGTGTGGTTGTGGCACATTAACCAATTACTGACAGTTTATTTTCCAGTTAATAAATAATAACATCGCCTGCTCCCACTACTTCCCCCTATACTAATGATATGATTAGGTATAACGTAAATTATATTCACATTGCATATAATATACATGTGTGCATTAAAACCCAGAAACAAGTATAAAAAGTTTAGCTTCGGCTTCGTCTCTGTCAGTATTGGTTTTGCATCATTTACTTCATGTCATACTCACATGTGAAAATGCCATCCTTCGTCACCCAACTCTCCACCAACATCATGTACAACCAGCCATCTCTAATAATGCTCTATGCTCACATCAATTTTATTCTTTTCAAAGTGGCTTAAATAAAAAATCAGTTAGTATGTAATCATAGCATAGCAAAAAAAGTTTTTAATATTGCAACATGGCTGCACAGAGACACACAGCTTAGTTTATTGTTAGCAAATGTGCACGGACTTATTGGGTACTTACGTGTTACTTGTCTATCTAACAAATACTCAAATTCATGCAAACTTTCAAAGAGTTGCGATGCATTTCTAACGCTGTTGTAAACAGACTTGCTGCCTTTTCCACACGTGTAGTTAGGTATTCGGTAGTACTATACTAGCGTGAGCAACAACAACCAACGTCCTTGAGCTACTTGCTGCGTTATATTTATTTTTCTACTGCAATCTGTATTGTATACTGTATCTATTATTGCAGTATAAAAATTATAAGACACTCGCCGCTTATCTATCTTCTTTTTGATTTGCGTTATTATAAAAGGGGAAAAAGACGAAACTGTACATTTAAGTATAACAAATGTCTTGATATAGTATTAATATCAGCATACGTCCTTAGTCCTTATACTTTTACTTAATCATTTATAAAATGCATGTGTTAATAAGTCCAAGACTCAATAATAATGAATATCAAAATAATAGTTAGTAATCTTTTACAGATGGCTCCAGAAGTCTAAAGCAACTGTCTTGTACTAAATTATCTAATGAACACTTTGATAATGATGCTGTTCTTTTGAAGTGTTCGTCGAACTGTTGTATTTGTTACGCTGAAATTGCAGGAAAAAAACTTTTGAAATTGCTAGAAAGGACTAATGTGACATAGCTGCGGACGGCTACTAATGCAGCAGCTACTATTTTTACCGTTTGTATTTCCATATAATATTATTATTTCATGGTTCTTAAATTCTTAAGTGAGTGATGAAGATACATATAACGCAATGTATGCCTGGTTGCATACAACTGTACTTCAGGAGATGTGGTAAGTTATAGTACAAGCAGAGGATGTTGTCATCGCTTACGTGAATTGATTGAATTGATATAAACGAAAATTTAACTCAGAATGGAAACCGTCGTGCCATTGTAAGAAATAAAATAATGCAACATGACACGGACACGACTGGGTTTGTTAGTGGCGATTTGGGTTTCTGGTAAACTGCATAAAATATCTGTTTTGTCGCCCAGTTTTCATTTGGGTTAGGCAAAACAATTAAAGGTTACAGTAGCATAAAATATATTTACATCAACAAGTCGCATTTATGAAGAAACCACGTAAAGTTTAGATATGAATTTGTTCTGTCTCCGTATGCATTTGTTGTTTATAGAGTTGCATGGCTAAAATGCTCCTGATTAGGGAATTGGCTTGCAGCAATCATGACATCATCAAAACAATGGTTTCAAAGTACTCCCAAAAGAAACTAACAGTTAAACACACTATATAATATACAGCACTAAATAGAAAAAGATATCGCTCGGGTTATAACGTAACATTTGTCTCACAAATTAGATCACAGCATATGTATTGTTGATAGTTAGGCTGTCGCAAATAAATATATGTAGTTATAACATGTGACAATACAATTGCCATAATTTAATTGTAATTGGCCAAAGATTCCCTCCACAATTTAATTTAAGACTGACAGGAAATGCACATATTTGATGAACAACGACTCTCGGGGAAGGGTTTATTTATGGTACATAACTCTTACGTCAATCTTAAAACAGTGGATATTTGACTTTAATTTTACAGCGAGCCGGGGATAAAGATTTAAGTTCATATTTGCATAGTGTAGTACGAAAAGTTAAATCTGCATACCTTTTTGATTTATTAATGGAATTTTTATGCATGGAATTAGGAGTTCATGCAGACACGGGGTATAACAAACTAATAACAGATGTGATACGTTATATTTGATGTGATTTTGTATATGCATATAACAAAATAATTGCATACGATTATTTGTCAAACCAGCTTTGACCTCCAAAGTAACTGCTTTGCAATCCTAATAATAAACAGTTGGCCTTTGTAATAAAAAGGGAGAGTGTTTTCAAGTATCATCATGTCATCATGCTTCAAAATTGCATTTTGTATGTATTGATGTAGAAATTCCTCTGAAAAGGAGGCCTGCAATTAGTGTATAGCTCATTAGTGTCGCATGAATATTTAACATACAAGGTATAATGTAATCTTATATTCATTTTTGTGAAGACATCGTAACGAATTGGGGCTTCGAGATGTCATCAATTGCGGAAATGATCTTGGTAAAATAAGGTAGGTACTCCTCGTCCCATGATACGATTCATTGCAATCGTTCAATCGTGATGGCACAAATGAACTAACACCACGTTCACAAGTATAAAAGTCTACTAATAAGCTTAACTACGTATGCAAACGTCCATATTCAACAATTCAACGTCATAGCGTCCTTTATTATATTAGCCTTAATCAAATCATGGCATTTTCTGTATTTTGTATGTACCTTTATACCAATATATAAAATTTGCAAATCAAACTGTCAAATCCACTGGCTACTGGCTACGTAACGCGGGATAAAACATAGTAATGACGACTATATTCAAAAAGTAACGGTTACACAAATACTTGTGATAAGTAGCATTATTAGTATTTGCACCTAAAACAATTTCCCTTTCAGCTCTAACCACCTAGCTTTAAAGAATATACTAACTACGGAGTGAAGAGTAGTAAAGTGCTGTAAGCATAAATACGCATTACATGAATGTAACATTTATCGTAATTACATATTTTATGGGATGATGATAATAATAATTGAGTATAACTACATATATGCAATGCAAGTAGTGGTACTAACTATTATGCAGTTACATAGGCATCTACATACAAAGCTTGTGAATACTCATCGAAAATATTTATGTACATGTGCACAAAGCGAAATAAAATATGTTCCTATTTAAAGAGAAGATTATGATTCTACGAGCACACGCTCATTAGGTTCATTAAAGGGTATCTTACTTTATACAAATATGTCTGTGAATTATTTGAATATATGTAAATACACGCACATAAATTGCTCACATATTTTATTTGGGATTCCTTAAATTTGCTTCCAAAAAGTTTAAATAGTAAAATTTGCACACTATCAACCGTAGACATCAATAGAAGCAAAACTGTTGGTTCTACTGTCTTTCGTTTAAATTATCATTTTATTGCAACCTGCCTTTTTTACACTCTAGTGGTCATACCATACAAAATATTTCTCTTTAGTCCCACCACCATCACACCGCTACAACGGCGAACATTCATAAAATATGCAATGATATTAATAATAATCAAACCATGTCTCGTAAATTCATCGGATTTCTCTGTTTTCAGTTCAGCATGGTTATCATCGTGCATCCACATGTCCCAGTCTTTTCATGTCGTTTTGCTCATACTTGAACAATAATACATGATGCTGTTGGTGTTAGCGATTACACTGCTGAATACAATGCAATACAATTTGTGCTGTGAGTGTCGGTGGTAGAAGAGTATTAAGTAAGTAAGTAAGGTAATGTATCACTTCCTCAGACAGCTGAAATGAACTTAAGCTGAAAAGTTGTGCTGATATTGTATACACAGCAGCCGTTTTATATGAACTATGAACGTGCTTAGTTATAGCGTTCTCTAGTAAAGTGCTTTAGCTATAGAACGTCAGCACTGCAGCAGTAGTAGCAGCTCTGAAAAACAATCTGATACGAATAAAGCCCAATTTTACGGGAAACCGGTTTATTTGTACCAGTGACTGCATTGTATTTGTGTGTTCTTCTCTTTTGCTATAATATGTCTTCTTATGATGATGAAAATGGTGATATTGATGATGCATAAACGCAAGTTTGGTGTGTATATTATTATTGTATGTATTATGGCAAAATTGATATTATTCAGCCAAATCTTTTTCCTTTTGCTATTTTCCCTTTAATTCTTCTGATATCTGAACGTCTTGAGAAGGCAAAGAGCAACAAGGTTCGATTTTGTTTGTTGATATTTCTTGTCGAATTGACTGTTGCTTGCTGTATTTAGTGTGTTTCTTGCTGCAAGTTGCATCAAAGGGTGAATGTATATAAAGAAGAGCGATAATGACAAATGCATGATTTTTGTTGGGTATTGTTTGTAGTCTTCAAAACCTCATACATGGATAATGGATCCGTATTATACCGTTGAACAAGTCAATATTTTGCTTGTTCTCAGCAAAATATTCTTATCAATACCTTAATATATGAGCATGAAATTTGTGTACCGATGCTCTCAATATTTTTGTCATTATGTTCTAATGACTGGGGACAAGATCACTTCCTTGAATGTAATGTAGGCACACATATTATACTTATTGAGATGGTTTAGCTCGCTGTTTAAAGTCCATAAATTGTAGTTCTTGTCCTATTTTTAAAATATTCGATTTTTGTCATTTTAAAACGATTTTCTTGTTAAAATGTTGCATAGTAAAAAAATATAGACAGTTCTTCACGTTGTAATTTATAACAGATTCTCAAGCTAGTGCTCCCGTTCATTGTATTGTAATAAGCAGAAACTGCTCACAAATTGCTAGCTATTACGTACAACCAAGCAGAATGTAACAAGAGATAATATGCATTTTGTTATGTTGTTGTGGTAGATGGGTAGATGGTCGGATGATGGTAGCGGTAAAGAAATGAATAATAATATTTTACTTGATGTTAAAAAATGAGTAGCGATATGTGATATGATGTTGATAATGTGGTTGTGGCTTTGCTTGGCTTGTGTTGTAAATACATTTCCCTTGCAAAGCATTTTTTTGGATTTGAAAGGCATTTGTTAGCTCACCTTATATGTGGTTTGATAACCCCTGCTGTTTGCTACATTGGAGTAGTGCAGTGCAGTCAGTCGGTGCATACATATTGAAAGTTTTTCTCTCCTCTTCGTGCTATTTATCTTACATGATGATGATGAACGAACAAGCGGCTGGTTTCCCCTTCTGCCTCAAAACTGAAATCATCATCATCATTATCATCACGATCCAATACCTATTTTTTATACGCTACACAACTACTCCCCGTATTACGTTATAATATAGGTAATAATAATATTTACCGACTTATATCAGCAAGGATGGAGGATTAGAGAGCAATAAGTTGAACAATATGTAACACAGAGGTATAGAATGCTTTACCACTAGCTTTCATCGTCTCCTACACAGTCCCCAGTCGGGTTTGTTCCATTCTTGCTTTATATACATTTCTCCTTTTTAAGTAGTTAGGACAAGACGTGATCATCACTCATTCGTCAATTATCATGATGGTTCCTAACACAAAGTGTAATAAATTTGATTCACTTCATCGTGTATTCAGGTGTTTTCCTTATAATATACAAATCATAACGCAAAATACATATTAATCATCATACTCGTTTGCTACATATCACTTCATAATATGATTTAATTCCAACTTTTGTCATTATACCGTTGTGGAAAGTCTGCTAGGATATTTCAAGAAATAAATGACAAACTAACTTAACTATACTTTACTGCAAAACAAAGAAACATATTTTGAAAAGAAGTGACTGTGAGATATTTTGTCTGTGGTATTCCTGCTTCTTTTGATGAATGCAAAGTCATAAAATATAAACAGTTGAATTAGTAGAGGTAACAGTTTTTTAAGAGCTAAAAGCATGCCGCAGCGGTGCGTTACTCTCTGTGTCCTGTGATGATGCATGTATTTTTAACTATTTAAACTTCCGTGCATACTTGCTTACCAAATACCAATTTACATGAAAGATTCTTCAAAAAAGTAGTGCATCTTTTCCGAATTTTTATCATCTCCACGATGCATATAAATAGATGCATAATATTGCTTACTTCACAGATATCAAAACTCTAGTTGCTTTCAGGCTCCCTGCAATGATGATACTGTATTGTTGCGTTTTTAATATGCAGAACGAACAACTCATAAAATTGTTACTTTTTATGGTTACGCAACCTTGTTTTTGTGCAGTAAAATAAATATATACCTAATACATGTTTTTTCTACAGCAAATCTTCTCATTTTCTTCCTCATGTGCATAACTATACTCATGACGTTTTCTGTAATTGCTTCTAAAACTCATACGAAAGTGCATCTATCTATTCTGTACACATAAAATAAACAATCCTATTTTTATGCAAT
>JAQIXW010001343.1:0-19966 GCA_034700685.1 Willowsia buskii | reverse complement strand
TTTCCAATGGACACTCCACCTTCTCCACATCCAAGCCAACGATGTCTTCTTTCTTGTATTTTTCGAACCACAGTTTTTCAGCTTCCGGCACTGACACAGGAACTGGCGCTGACACGGAAGTGATGGGTACGGGAGCCTCCCTTGCTGCTGGGGTTGCTTTTTGATTTCCTTTCCGCTTGCGTCGTTTCTTTGCTTTGGATGCATGGTTCGGCACTTGGTTTAGCTCATCCTCCGGAAGTATGTCCAAAAAGCGTTTGAGAAAACGATACCGATCATCCTTGGTTGCGCTGCTTAAATGGTTCAAGAGCTGCGACTGAAAAATTGAATTAAAACACAATTAACAAAATATTGTTGTATGCTGTGAGTCCCAATAATTGCTGTGTCAGTGCCAGTAATTGCTGTGTCAGTGCCAGTAATTATTGGTTACCTGAAGCTTTCCAATCCCCATCTCAAGGATTCGAGATGCTTAGAATGATCCCAGTTTACAGAGAATAATTAATCCAGGAATCTTGCACAGAATTAAAGTGTTTAATTCTTCTCTTTGGTCAGGTCAGGTAAAAGTGCGATGGAACTATAGCTCAGCAGGACATAATTGGAATAAAATGAATTTTGAGCTGAGTGAAGCAAAACATTTAGTGTACTTGGGAGTGAAGAGTCAAGTGTGCTTATTTATGCTGTGCTTGTGTTGAGATGCGATTGAAAAGATCGTACAGAGAGTATTGCCGCGCTTTGCTGCTTATGTTCATTTTACCCCGTTGGGACTTTTGGACACTCCTCCTATGATTTTGACTTTTTCCCGCCTCTCTTAACTGGTAAATACCGGTAAATACCGGTATTTACCGGTATTTACCAAATTCACTTTTTGGCACTTTCTCATTCCTGCTACTAATCTTAGGCGGCGATTAATTCCACATTGTTCGGTTCCCTTGTTCTACGTGTAATTATGTCGTTTTACTACATAATAACTGGGTAATGAATTTAATTTTAAGTCTATATGAATAAGCTATTTAATTTATACCCAAATTTCTTCTAATCTGTGAAATGTAATTGTAATTTTTTATGCATAATAATAATTTTTTTGTATCATATTGCGTCAATTTAGCTACCTGATGATGTCTTAAAATAAAGATGAAACCGGTCGTAGCAACCAGTTATCAGTAATCGTAATTCGACTTAAGGAAGTCTTTCTTCATTATATTTATCGTCTCCCATGTGGAGTATCTTATGCACAAAAATGCATCTAATGCTGACGATACAACGACTGAACGATATTGGATTTTTGAGTGGATTTGGTGGAATGTTATGGGAGATGAGGAAGATGCGAGATATGTTTTTATAGCTGGAGAATATTATGAACAAAGAGAATGGCTGTTTCTAGAGAGATATGTACACAACAGATAGGTATAGAAAGATGTACTTTCTCTCGGACATGGAAATTCTTACGCAGCGCGGCAGCGGCGCTGCAGGGATTTTCAGGGATAAATATTTCGATTTTCAGGGATTTTTTTTAAAAATTTCGTTTTTTTGGTCGTCAGGGACGAGTTCCGAATTTTCAGGGATTTTTTTCGTTTTCTGGGATTTTTTTCATTTTCAGGGATTTTTTTGAAAAAAATCGTTTTTTGGTCGTCAGGGACGAGGTCCGAATTTTCAGGGAATTTTTTTGAAAAAATTCGTTTTTTGGTCGTCAGGGACGAGGTTCGAATTTTCAGGGATTTTTTTGAAAAAATTCGTTTTTTTGGTCGTCAGGGACGAAGTCCGAATTTTCAGGGATTTTTTTTTGAAAAAATTCGTTTTTTTGGTCGTCAGGGACGAGGTCCGAATTTTCAGGGATTTTTTGAAAAAATTCGTTTTTTTTGGTCGTCAGGGACGAGGTCCGAATTTTCAGGGATTTTTTTGAAAAAAATCGTTTTTTGGTCGTCAGGGACGAGGACCGAATTTTCAGGGATTTTTTTGAAGAAATTCGTTTTTTTGGTCGTCAGGGACGAGGTCCGAATTTCCAGGGATTTTTTTGAAAAAAATCGTTTTTTGGTCGTCAGGGACGAGGTCCGAATTTTCAGGGAATTTTTTTGAAAAAATTCGTTTTTTTGGTCGTCAGGGACGAGGTCCGAATTTTCAGGGATTTTTTTGAAAAAATTCGTTTTTTTGGTCGTCAGGGACGAGGTCCGAATTTTCAGGATTTTTTTTGAAAAAATTCGTTTTTTTTGGTCGTCAGGGACGAGGTCCGAATTTTCAGGGATTTTTTCGAAGAAATTCGTTTTTTTGGTCGTCAGGGACGAGGTCTGAATTTTCAGGGATTTTTTTGAAGAAATTCGTTTTTTTGGTCGTCAGGGACGAGGTCCGAATTTTCAGGGATTTTCAGGGATTTTTCGGTCCAGCTTAACGAGGGACAAAAATCTGCGATTCAGGGATGAATGTAATAATTTCCAGGTCCGCTTTCTCTTTTGAGGGAGTCAACCTCATAATAAATGGGAGTATTGCATGCGTTTTTTTATAGAGAAAGTTGGGAGATAGCTTTCTCCGATGTTGGGATCACTAGGAAACATCATACAAATGCTTGAAGACGACCTGGCTGAGGTGTATAAATGGGTGACATCTAATAAAATGTCGTTAAATATAGAGAAAACAAAACTGTTGCCTATTGCAAAACCAAATATGCTTAAAAAACTAAACGATCTTGTCATTAGAATAAATGATAAAAGTATTCAACGTGTAAACAGCTTATGAATACTAAGGGTTACATTTGATGAAAGGATTAGTTTTTATCAACATGCTCAGAATATTTCTAAGTCATGCTATTATTCTATGTCTAAATTATATTCAATTAGGTATATTCTAACTAAAAAGCAAAAAGAAATCCTCATTCATGCTTTTGTAATGTCCAAAATACGATATGGATCACTAATATGGCTAGGTACAGGCAACAAGCAAATATTAAATATGATCAACAATATCATCAAGAGAGCATGTAAATATATTGCAGGAAAACGCAAGTACGACAATATCGTCTGAAATATGTAATGACTTAAAAATGTTCTACGCTGAATTTATTAATATACCTGAAGTACTAGTTTTTACATACAAAACGGTATACATGCTTAAGCAGGGTTATTTCCATAATTATTTTGATTTCTCAAATGAAACAAGTCAACAAACTAGAAATAATGTGTATCAGGTTCCATGTATGAAGGTCAATACGTTTATGGGAAAGCTGTCTCTAAGATACAAAGTAGTAGAAACTTGGTTAAAACTACCACAATCAGTAACTTCCAATGTAACTAGTTTAAATAAATTTAAGCAATCGTGTGTAGAATATCTTCTTGAAACACAAGCTGAAAAATATGTGAAAAAAATGATAATGATATGTTAGACATATATGCTAAATGTATTGAACGTGTTATAAATAATTTCTCAAAAAACTAACTTAATAATGACAGAATTTTTTTTATAAAAAATATATTGTGTTCTATGTTTAAAATTTAATATGCAACGCAATAATGAAAAAATATGTATTTTGACTTCATACAATAAGTATCTTATGTTAAAATTTGCATGTATCAAAATATCTTAAATTTCTCTAAAGCGGTGTATGACTGATATTTTATGTCTGTGGTGTAAAAAGCTCATTTACCATTCGACGCTATCCATTTGACAATAAAAACCATTATTATTATTATTATTGGGTGGATGTACTGCTGCTTCATTTCCGGTTTTGTGGAATGAGAGTTCTGTGTGGATGTAGCAGGAAGTCGGTTTGAAACGAGTAATATTGAAGTTTTGATTGGAATATGCTAATGCAGTTTTTATTCTTTTTATGTATTTCCGGGTTTTTCATCTTTTGTTATGTTTAATGTGGAGATAGAATTAAAATTTGGTGAAAGTATCCGGAGGATTGGTAATAAACAGAGAGTATAAATATGTAAGTTGGTATTTTATGCATTGATGGCCCATGTAAAAATAAATAAATAATATTTTTTTATGATGGCCAGTTTTGGGTATTTTTTGGTATGTGGAGACTACGACAATAAGGAATGTTGTAGGATGCGTTGAAATGTCATGTGGAATTGAGAAATGTCAAGGATACGAGGAACGTCATTGGATTTATATGGATCATCGAGAGAAAGCATGAAATAAAGTGGTTATTGTGAATGCACCTTTTTTGGTGAAATTTTCCTTTCATGCTGAAATCGAATATTAAATTTTCTATGCAAGGTTTTCTTAAAATATATATGAAACGCAATTAAATTTCAAAATATAATCAACTATTGTAAAGGAATTATCAAAAACAAATTGAAAGCATATTAAAAAATTTACAATTTAACTCACGTTTACCAACGGTAACAACCATGTAGCCTGAGGAATAGTCAACTTTTGGTAAGATCTAGATAAAAAATTATAATGCAAAAATTAGCATAAAAATGTGAAACATAGTCATATACCATACACTTGTTTGGTTCTTCTCTAAAACATGTATCAGCACATAAAAATATTTTAAACGTGGGAGAATACCTCATAAAATATTGAAAAAACTAATTTGATTACGGACAGCTTTTCAACTAAAATATTCACACCTTGGTAAAAAAAATTTGTTCCTAATACTTTGCTAATATTAAAAAAACTACCTTAGTTTTTTTGAGCGCGTGGACATTTCACACAGTCTGGATATTCCTACTTTAGTTAGAACAACCAGACATAATAACCAGACCACAAAAATTTACTTGATAGGAGACTACATTAGGTTTCATACTTTCAAATGTAATTGGATATCTTACTAAATTATTAATTATTTTATATAATGTCATGTCTGAAGCCACCTTCAATAGCCATGTGTGGACAAGCCATTTATCGATATACTTATGCCATACTTTTTCTCGTGTAATCTTCTCTCTCCTTTCATATAACTTACATATCATGTTCATGACACGTGCCATCTCCATCATACTTTTCCATACAGTTTTTAAACATCATACACTACCCTATACAATACGTTCACAATATATTATATTAAAATACTTGACTTGTCCAAAAAATAATTTACGAAAGTGGATTATACTTTTCCCCGACGGTATGACGCAGTGAAAATTCTACATTATTAGAATCTTTAGCATTATGTGCCACACCCGTCTAAGGATTAAACGTACAATTTGCAGATATCATACAAAACAAAAAAATATTAGAATTGCGAAAAGTTTTTTTTAATTTTTTAAAAAATATTTGAAATATTACAACAAAATATCTAAAATGACAACAAGCTTTTTCAGTAGTTTTATAGTTTTAATTTTTGCACTAGTATCCTTAGTTTTTTCATCAACTTTACCTTTTAATTCTGAGAGTAGCTGTCTCATAGCAGTAGTTCGTTCGGAAAATTTTAGTATAAGTTATAACAAAAGTGATACTTACTCGTCCAAAGAAGTTGAGCTTTTTGAAGAGCCAATATTCCAAACAAATATTTGGTTACTTTACACACTAAATTATTTCGACTTCTCTTCTGACTTAGATGAAATAAGCAGTCCCGATTTTCAGCTGAATATAAAAACAAAATATCAACGATTTTTCACAAAATTGACAAAAGGAAATTGTCTATCGTTTGTAGTTCTTAGCTCGACGTTGGAAGATATTGCGTCAACAGTTTATCGATCTGGTTACGCTTATTCGAATGATGTGATATTTTTTATAGGAGTGGACAGTATTTATCCTGAGGAAAGCGAGATTGTAAAGGATATGTATTATCGCTTGTACAGTGATGAAAATTTGGACGGATCTTTCACCGTACCTTTGGTTTTCTTTGTGAAATCCCAATTTCAGCCTGAGCCAACTGAAAATTCCCTAGGGGTGTTTTGTTACATGTGTTTAAATTTGAAAGATAAACTTTTAATTCTAAATGAAACAAGATTTGAAACTTTACGAGAGATCTCAGCTAAGCTAAATAATAATGGCCATTTACGACATCTCCCAATTTATTATCCACTACACGATACAAGCTCATACATGCAAAATTGCATTAAGACTGTAACCCAAATTCGAAATAAATTTGGGTTCTATGACGCTCTTAAAATGTGCCCAGGAAATATTCTCTATTTCAGTTTTATCGGGGAAGCACTAAACGTAACATTGGTGCAAGCAACTGGTACGATGAACAAAGAAGCAAAACAAACTTCGAAATGGTGGCTAAAAATAATTGCCGGAGAGGGTCTTGTGTACGCTCCAAATGAGAATTTGCTCACTAGAGATTTATATTTAAGTGTGAACGAGTACCCAGTAAAAGTTTTTGCATGTATGGATGCATATTTGCTAACCTTTACAAACTTTGGTTTGGATCAACTTGTTCCAAAATACTTCCTATATTTTGCCTCATCAACAATCGCTTTGTTTTGTTTCGTATACAAAAATATTCGAAAAGGTTTTGACACGTTTTGGCTATATGTTGGTGTTCGTATGATGGAAACACATCAGAGAAAGATATTTGCGACCTCAATTCTATTCATATCTTTAGCTTCAATTTACTGGCAAGCGTTTCTATCTTCGGATTCATTAAGATTTGAGAAATTCCCTGAAGATAAAATTGGAGTAGAGACTGGATATCGGTATTTGCTCAATGCATACTCAATAAAATATTGGCATACAATTTTCGATAGAAAAACAAAAGAAACTTTTACCCATGGGAGGCCTGCTAACCAAGTGGTTTATCCAGTGGATCAGGTATCCTACATTTATCCAAATATGTCGATTTACGCAAAATATTTGTCGAAGCTTAAGTTAATGCAGTTTACTGAGTCATGGCATGTCTTAGCTGATTTCCTTTGGAATTTGGAAACACTCCTAGACGAAAAGTTTGTTTGTAAGGCATTCTACAATAAGGAATTAAGGTCATATAAAATTCAAAAAAAAATTCGAATGTGGGGAAATGCTTATCCTAAATGGTTATTAAAATGGTGGCATAACGTGGGCTTCTTAAAGCGACATGAAACATTAGGCAAAAACACCAAAGCGTATCAAAATGTTTCCCTAAGGCGACTTCAGGGATTTGGAATATTTGTTGCTGCAAATCTGCGTGGATCTGTGGGATTATCTTGTTTGATGTTATTTGTCGCTAATATTTTCTACCTTCTCGTTTGGCTGCTGGTACGCTACAAACTTTTTAAAAACAAATTTGTTAATCTGTTTATGTCTCTTTATCATATGGTAAGGTTGTATTGTAAGTATAGTGTTGAAAGGCGAGGGAGTATAGTAATAATTGTGCCTCGAAAACCTTCGCTTTTTAAATAAACATATGCTTACTAAAATCACGTCATTAATATATTAAAAGACAACAAAAATTGAATATTTGTACTGCATTAGTGAGAAGTTGATAAAATAATTTTTTTGCAGAAAATATTTTGTCTTTAATTTATTCCTTGTTAACAACTTGCTTCAGAATTTTATAAAATAAAATGGCAAGCTTGTACTTATTCCATTTCAAAACTTCTGCTAAATGTTAGCTGAAAGATGTATTCAAATTTTCATACTGAATGCGACTATAAAATAATTCATGCGTCAACAAATATTAACTGGATAATAAATGTGGAGGTAAGGTAAGAAGACGTGGACTCCCTCCACTAATGCCCACTAGTCCAGTGCTATGCCAATGCCCATGCCAGGTAAATCACCCAAGATGTCTGCTCCTCGACCATGAGGTGAAGAGACAAGAAATGAGAAGACCAACTATCCCAACCAAAGCTTCCGAGAGACTAGAATGCTCAACTGAGGCTGAGCATTGCTTTTATTTCATAAGTTGAGTTGGACAATGTCAAGAGTAAAGCTTTGCAGCGTACAAACTGTGTATTTGTGTATAGCAATGTGTTGGTGGTGTACAATATGTACCAAAGCCACCATATCCACCCCCACTTTGATAAGCGTCTTGACGCCCCTTCCCCCCTCAAATGAAGAGAAAAGATCTTATTCTTACATAATCAAATCATATTACATCGTTTCAAGGAATTTAAGCTTAACACTAATTCATTATTACATATTTCAATCATTTTTCATCCTTTCAAAATAAAATAAGCTTAATAACATTTCATTCACACAGATACTTTTTGCGAGCTACGCATGGCTCATAACCAGGCAATGATAGCCTTTCATATATGCACACAGCTTTAACACATTATTATACTCAAACAAATTCAACTTTCACATTTCATTCATTAAAGATAACCTCAATTCATTTGTAGTATAGCATTCATTCATTAAATCATTCACACATCTAAATTTCATTTACCATTACATACAATTTTCGTTCAATCATAATCATCATCAAAACAATTGCTGTCACGAAGACAGCTATACTCAACTTAACTTAACAAATTACAATTATTATAAGGACTACAATGAAAGCGTAGACATAATTTGTACCGCATAGCATTTAAACGGCAATCTGTGATGAGTCTCTGGATCCATTAAAAATTAAGACCCACCCAAAATACCTATAATCTCCGAAGCTCAACAGACATTGCAAGTCAAACACCGGATAGTAAAAATCCACTCTGCACATTAGAGTTGTATGAAAGGTGATCAGTCCTCCTTCAACCCAAGTCCAATGAAATTTTGCTTTCCCTCGAATGTCTACAAAGAACTCAGAAATCATTCAAATGCATTCACATGGCATGTCAATTTCATTTATGTCTATACCCAAAGAATAAGTAGTCACTATACACACAAAACTTCCATTTCTCATTAAATCCAATACCTTTCTTTCTTCGATTTTTTCTAGACTCGCTACCTAATTATCATAATCCTCTAGAGGATGTGAAGATGAAATTGAAACATCACCTTCTTCCTTCTCATGCTCATATTCATACTCATGGTCGTCTTCTCCTATCTCGCGCTCATCTTCATACAGACCATAGTCATCGTCGTTATCCTTCGAAGTGTATAAATTTTCGTCATCATCAGTCATTTGACAGATCCTAGCTAAATGTCCTATTTCGTTGCATTGAAACCATCGACGTGTCTCTCTTCCGAAATTACCTGCAATGAAAGCAGCTTCCTCGTGCATTGAGAGCACACTATCATCTGAACTTTTACTAGCATCATGGGTAGATGAACCTGAGTTGCTTAAATTTTCCTCATCATAAACCTCAAGTTTGACCTTTTCGTTTTCTGTCTTGCTTTTGAAACCGTAAATTGGGGGCAAGCGTGTGTTTGTCCCGCTTATCTTGTCTCTAGCTTTGATGCGTCTAGCAGCTAAATCTGCTTTTTCAATGAGGTTATTTACCGTCTTTGCATGTAAATCACCTATCGCTGGACCTAACTCTGTTATTAACTGCTCAATAGCACGACCGGCAGAAATATGTTCAGATTCATTCGGGGTGATTTGCCAACTCTAATTTACCATCTCATGTACGAACTGTTCAACTGACTCATCCAACTTATGACAACGACTATACAAAATTCTTCGTCTTTTCTCTTACACTACGTCGCTATCATATTTTGCTTTGAAAAGACGACAAAAATCATCCCAACCTTTTATAGATGTAGCCACGCTATCATGCCATAATTTCTTGCCGCCTTCCAACATAACGCTGACTGTCTCATGATATCGATTTTCTGGTATACCCTGACTAATGAAGTAGTCTTTGCATTTCACAAAGTAGCTATCTGCGGTCATTGACTCACTATTGTATACTGGAAATTTAACTTTGGGATTTACTGCCGTTATTCTAATGCTGCTTAATGCTGTCATGACCTGCTGTGATATCACATCACGTAAACGTTCGATTCTAGTAGGAGACAAACCTGCGAAGACTGACTTATTAGCGTTTTGTGCCCCATCATCATTTGCTACGTTTACCACCTCAAGTGTATTTGCTGCACCTGCATTATTATCGTTCCCTGACATTATGGATGTCTGTACTGTTCTTTGCTTTCTTTGCGTTTAGGAATTTCTTAATGAAAAATCTACCTGTCTGTTTTCTCAAGGAACGTGAATTCGATGAACCTGATGTGCTAGCCTGACTGTTTGAAGCTACAACTGGAATTTCATAATTATTCTCTTCCAAATGATTAACGTATTTTTCAAAACTGCCTAAACCAACAGCATCGCTTTTCGGTGCTTAATAAACTTTCATTGTTTAAAACTGATTGATTTTCTTCGTCTGCCTTATGAAATTCATTAGTACATTACATTCATAGTTTCTTCTGACATGTGTACTTGTTAAAATTCTTCAACTGATGCTATTTGCCATTGACTATTTACTAGAACGCAGTGGTAAACTAATTTCAATTCGAAAGCGCGAGGGGCTGTCTCACTTCTCACATAAACTTTGTAATTAAAATATGTAGTATCAAGATATTCAACGTGTGAAAAAGCTTGGTCACTTTCGGTAACTGGCATACTTGTAATTTGTATTTAACTAGTGTACGTCCTTTGCATAACGTCACACTCAAAAGAAAATCGATCTGGGAATCTTGGGCATGACCCGTATACGTTCTTGTGATTTTTTTTTAATTTCAGGAAAACTGGCCAGTAACTTCACTAGTAATTCGTTAACTAACTCGATTCGAAACTAAATTGTTACTTGAAATGCAACGATGGCATATTATTTAAATGCGGCGGTGGCATAACTTTAATTTGCAACGGTAGGCAAAATGGAAACTGCGACGGTGGCTGACTTTTTTTTCATCAACAGGATAACAATCAGTAAATTTTAAATATTCGTGATTAAAGAAGCTTACGGATCCTGTGTAGCAGTGCAAGCTGTAGTCAGCAGTGATGAGCTGTTGTTGGTTTGGTTGCTGTAGGGTGGAAATATCAAGCATTAGTTTTTAAGTTTACATTATTTTTTCCATTTTAAATGAGCTATAGAAATGTATATTATCAACCTTAGCAACCAACAAAAACATTCACACAACTTCAGATTAATGCGTAAAAAATTATATTTTTAGCAGACCAAATACCGCTAATACCACACAGTTTGTTTTTCTTCAAAATCCAGGAACTCAGGAACTCAGGAACTCGTTTCCGAAGCAGGAACGCCAGATAAGAAGACGTGGACTCCCTCCACTAATGCCCACTAGTCCAGTGCTATGCCAATGCCCATGCCAGGTAAATCACCAAAGATGTCTGCTCCTCGACCATGAGGTGAAGAGACAAGAAATAAGATGCGAGGAAATGCCGTCTCAATTATGGGAACATTTCCACATTCGAAATCGCTAAGCGAAGTGTTTTATTTACTATAGTTTTAGTTTTAAGAAGATTCATTTAGTTCATTTTCTGAAAAAAATTGTAACCTACCAGTTATTGTGAAATGTGAATAGACGAATAAAATAAATAATATGTTATTTAAAAAAAAAGAAATGAGAAGACCAACTATCCCAACCAAAGCTTCCGAGAGACTAGAATGCTCAACTGAGGCTGAGGCTTGCTTTTATTTCATAAGTTGAGTTGGACAATGTCAAGAGTAAAGCTTTGCAGCGTACAAACTGTGTATTTGTGTATAGCAATGTGTTGGTGGTGTGCAATATGTACCAAAGCCACCATAAAGGAATGATATTTTGTACAGAAAAATCACAGGATTTTGAAACCCTGGAGAGGCAAATCAACATTTGACATATTGCAGGGCTCATTCAAACTTTAATGATAATCTGTTCATCAACTATTTAGTGTAGTTGGTTTCATTTGCTTTAAATGTTTGGATTATTTTACTATTTTTGGTGTCATTCCAATAATTATTCTTGTAATACGGGTAACGAATACAGCTAAAAAAATTGGTTCTCTATTCAAATATATTAGACAGGAAAGGGTTAGCAATAAAACTTTCTGCCAATGTGTTATGTTATGTGATCCCATTTTTACCTGTGATTCTAAATGCGGGCCCTTTCGGCGTAGAATATGATCCAGTTGTGTTAACATTTGGAACATGTTTTCTTGCAAATGCTGCAGCATCGATGGTCTACGGATTTAAAGCTTTTTATGGAGGAAATCGGGTACTTTCTTTTATCAGCTTCTCTGTCTCGTTTGAGGAAGGAAATACTATCTACTCGAATCAGTTTTTCGTCCTCACATCAAAAGGGGCTGAGCGTCTAGTCCAATTTTGCAAGTGTAATGGGCGATATAGTATTGCGATATATTTGTTACGAATATTAAATGAAGTATTTGAGTTTGGGTTGACTAATCTGATGTTTTTTCGGTGTGTTGGCCGCTTCGTGTGCTGGCTACGCGACTTTCTCTTTGTATATAAATTTGCCTATTTCGTTGTATTTGCTTATGCCTCTAATGATTATAATATGCTTTAGTATTGCAATATTTTTAACGTATGTTGATGGGATATGTCATAAAGATGGGTTAAAATTTAGAAAGTTTTGGAAAAGGTATATTAGAAATAAAATTGCTAGGAAGGTAATTAAAGCGGCGCCGATAATTGGTATCACGAATGGGCCGTATGGCATAGTTACGGAAAGAGTTGGAATGAACATGTGTTACGATATGATTTGCAACATTGCTAAGTTGATTTATTGCTACTTTCTTAGCTTTATCAAATATTAAATCAGAAACTTGACTTAATGCTTACAACTATGAATATCCGAGCATAACGTTAATATTGTGATGAAACCATAAGACTATGATGACTAACATAAAGGGCATAAAGGTTAGATTAAAATTTCAAATTATACGACTGTTAAAAATTATTTATGGTAATTATAATTTTAAGAATTTTCCTTTATAAATGGATCAATATCTAAATTTTTAATAAGTTAAACACCTACTTTTTTACATGTCATTTATACATTTATGAAATATTAACTTCTGTATACACCTAAATACAAGCTTATAGCATGCAATAAGTTTTAAATTTTACTAAACTTGCATAAAGTTCCAATACAAATAGGAATTTTACTTTTTTTATACATATCTTCAAATGATATAAATCAAAAATATGATAATGTTTACAAAAAATTAATATTTTGTTTAAGGAAAAGTTATTATACAATCAACAATCAAGTCAAAGACCACCTTAAAAAATGTTATAGTCGTGGACAACGTAATAAAGTAATATCTCCCCACCCAAATCCCCAACCTCGGACAGCTCATCAACACCCTCCTAAAATCCTTCTGCTTAGTCCGACTCCACGAGTCAATAAAACTTCCCCCCAAATCATAAACTTCCGCCGCCATACTCATAATCGCGAATCCTGCCGTAGCACAATCCAAAACCCCCAGAGGATACGTCAAAATCCCTGGAAATTCTTCAAAAAACAAATTATTCATACTCCTTATCAAAACATACCCACAAGGAATCATTGCCGTCGACATGATAATTTTCACCACAGGAATTCCCATAGGCGCCATACACTCATTAAACAATATATTCAAAACCTGCAACTTTCTAAAAGTCTCCAAAGCATTTTTAGGTTTTCTCAACTCGTCACTCGTATAGTCCGTCTCATTCTCATTGTGTGTCTCCCTCAGCCAAAAACTTAGACTGTTCGTGTGCGCGACAACGACCCATGACAAAAGCATATAGCTAGTGATCACTTGGCCGACCACTAGAAATTCTTGAAATGCCCCAGGAATTAGCCAATACCAGGGTTTGGGATATAGGTAGGAAAATAAATACCAGGGTTGGAAAGGCATCACTAAAAAAAGACTGACGCTTACAAATATTTGAGTGATGTTACTTATTATAGCGACATTTATAACAAGACCACCGCCATCTTCATAGTCGTCTAAATGTATCAAATATTTTTGGACGTATTCATAATTAAAGTTGAGTAATGTATTGATATAGTTTCTTAATTGCTCCTTGTAAAAGTACAAGTTTAAATTGCACATGAGTGCGTAGCTGTACCAGAGAAAGCTGAAGGAACTCATGAAAATTTCTCGGTATGATTTATCCCCATTTATGCAGCTTTCCAGGAAAGAGTAGAGTTGGAAACTGGTGAGAAGTAAGGTCTGAATTGAGACAATTGTCCATTGAAACTGCCATACTTTTTGGAGTGGAGAAGACCATTTCTCGATTCGAAAAGTTTTCTTGTTCCATTTCCATGGAAACGAGCCGGTTGATGTGCCTAGCCAGATAAGTTGTTGGAGACGTTGCATCGAATATTTGTCTAAAAAGTGGGATCGTTCTTGAATCCTGTCATTTAAATGAGGGTGATTTGTTGAGCAATCAATTAGTTCAGGCTCTTCTTCGTTTGTGTTCATGTCAAAATTTGAATCCTGATTAGATCCTGAGCTTAATTTAGATTGGGTCGTTGGGGTCTTTCCGGTTGGTGACCGATCTTCAAGCTTAGAATCCTCGATTGATATGTCAACCCTTTCATTGTCCCTAAACTCGTGAAAATTTGGATTCCTAGTGACTCGAGAGCTCTTTCTGGATGATAAAATAGCTTCCCGACGATAATCCAATAAAGAGCTTGAAGACAATCTGAGTCTTGTGTCGTCTTTTGCTTTTGTTGAAAATTTGTTGGCAGATGTGTCATTATCCAATTCATCCCCAACAAACAGGTCCCGACCTGTGTATGTATCAAGTGCTTCATCGTATGGGATTATGCATAGGCCGTTCACCTGTGTTTTAAAAAAAGAAAGATTTCAATGTAAAACTTTATAAAATATTTTTAAATCTTTTTGACCTTAAAATTTTGCAAAATTTCTTTTACCTTTGCAATATTTCGCTTTCGTCGTTTCTTTATTTGCCGCATTCTTAAAAGTTGAACTGGAAATGTATATGATAGAAACAATACTACGAGCAACGCTACACCCACACTGTCTTTTTGACTTATTAAAAGTTTGACAGCAGATACTCAGAATGTCACTCAAAAATATTATATCACATTACAAAACGAAACTTGAGCTGACAACTACAAAAGTTAAGAGTGCTTTTGAGGAAGATTGACAGTTAAAAATGGGTTGTCAAAAACTAGAAATAAAAAGAAGAAAAATTATCTTTATCTCAAGAAATCTGGACCTGACTGCCTTCACCTTAGTTTGGTAGTAGTGGATCATGTAAAATTATATCAAGTTTTCATTATCTCCAATCATGATGATAGAAGGATGTCTTGTCTTGTAAAAAATTAAGAAAACACAAAATAAAATTACCCTATTTTTCTTAAATGCCTAGTTAAAATTTCAAAAAAAAATACTTTAGCTTAACAGACGATGACACTGAGGATACATTTTTGACAGTTTTGACAATTCTTAGGCGTCAAATGTTTATCAAATTTTCACTAGAATGATGACTAGAATGTCAACACATTTTTAGAAATATAAATATTTCAAAGTCGATGGATAGTCGACCATGGAAATTTCTTGTGTGCGTGGGATGTGGTGTTTACAGTGGGAAAACAGCAATTATTATAATTTGGCTTCCTCAGTTTACCTAACATAATTGCGTGAAAAAATTATGAAGTAGTTTTCCAAGCTCACTTTGAATAACAAATGCTACATTTTTACTCAGTAAATTGATTATTATTTTTAAATTATGTAACAAACATCATCCTCTTACATCATCCATCATTGTGTTGAGCTACGTAAGTTATCATTTTTTTCTAAAAATTACCAGAAGCACGGAATATCCTTGACTTTACCTTCTACCTATTTAATTCTATAAACTTTGAATCAGAGAAAAACCACCTTCAAAATAAACTCTTCTCATCTGGACAACTCATTAACAGTCTGTTATTGCACCAATCGAACTTTCTGCTGTTGTGTTATCATTTGTGATTCTCTTTTTACTCGTGACCTTGAGTAGGGTCCCTTTTGGCGTAGAATATGATCCAGTTCAATTGACATTCGAAACATGGAATTCGCGACTTTCTTTTCTCACATTTGCTGTCTCAATTGAAGAAGAAATTTCTATCCACTCAAACCAATTTTACGTGGCTACACCAATTGAGGCCTCGAATTTTGTTTAAAAAATATTTAATGTGGCGTATGGCTTTAGGTTGACAAGTATGATATTTTTCGGCGTGCTGGACGCTTCATGTGCAGGACACGCGACTTTCTCTTTGTTTAATTAGTTGCCTCTTTCGTCGTATATGAATATGACTTATTATTTTTAGCTGCTTAAGTTGTAGTATTGAAATAAAATAAACAATTATTATCAGTCTATCTCATCAACGAAGCTCTCCATTCCAAATATATAAATTGATAATGATATTTATATCTTAATGAACCTTATAATGTGTGCCATAGAACTGATTATAATAGGAACAACAAATCGACTAGCCAGGATGTCTTTTGATAACAAAAACTTGCTTTGGCCATCAGCAAATCTTAAAAGTGGCCTTCCAAATATTGTTAGAAAACTTTTTAAACCCATGCAAACAAAATTTCCCTTAAGGATTTTAAGTAGACACTAAAACATAAAAAAACATTTTAATATTAAATATCTAAACTTAAATTTTGTGATAACATTTTTTATTGGCAAATAACCAGTTTTTGGAGATACATAATTTATTTTTAAAGGTAAATAATTATTTGCCAATATATATATATTTTTTTAATTACCTGGTCTTCTAAGGTGTAATCGTAATGAATAAATTTGCGTTTTAGGGCCTGAACCAAAGTCAAGTTTTCCAGGTGATTGACCACAGATTCACATTCAGTTTCTTTGTAAAGCAAAGTTCCAATCTGAAAATCAGATTTTGCCAACTCCCACAAAGTTCTTGGAGGAATATCAACCCCAGGCTCGACCAAAACTGCAGTAAGTTTCGACTTAAACAAAGAGCCCATGACAATAATCGACAGTAGCTATACAGCAAAAAAAATGGGAAACCAATAATTTGAAAAATATTTACCCTAAATATTTTCATGAGAAGGTTGATCAATGAATAATTTTAAGAAGAATGCACTGACTGCTTTAAAAGATTTTGTGTTAACAGTCGTTAAAACACTTATCATTAAAATCACTAAACTTATATAAGCAAGCCACACTCTAAGATAAAATGTTTCTAAGAAGAAAATTACCGATCCGGTTTTTTGCCTAGGCAAACTTGTAATAAATCTCACATCATCGTAAAGAAATGCATTGCTTTGCGTCATCACCCGACCATTTTCTTGAGTAAGCCAAGCTAATTAGTAAAACTAATTGGCTAAAATGTTGCGAATAATTTAGGTCCCTTCGAGGCTCATCGAGTCTTAAGGAATCAAACTCGCTTTGAGTGGGACTTGGCAGTTTCCCTGCTAATGCGAGTAATAACGGCTTGTCATTAAAATTCCAACGGTTGAACTTTACTAATGTCCTATGAGCATTTCAAATGCCTTTCTGTTTATTAAGTCGAATCACTCCGATTTTAATTTCAGTTTTAGATGTTGCGTCTAAAGTTGTTATTTTAAAATTCACACATCTCAAATATTCTGTTTTAGACACAAAATATATGAAAAGCAGTGATTTTATCGCAATGGGAACTTGGTCAATCGATACGGTTTTATTTTTCGGTAAGAAAAATATATGAAAATTATAATCATTTACACCCGGAATGAACTCTACCCAACTCTTTGAAATGTTATTAACGTCAACAGATTCATCATAAATTGCGATACTACAACACTCGTCAAACTTTGGAGCAAATATATCTGGAAAGGTTATATTTGGTGAAAATATTTCTGTAAACTGCAGGTGAACCATAAAATCTTTTTTAATGTATGTTTTGTCGAGCAAAGAAGTAAAATATTCTGATGTGTTTTCAGACACGACAACTTTTGTACATTTGGCAAATTTGGGAACAAGAGCTTCAATAACGTGGGAATATCCAGTGACCAGACTTATTGGAAATATGAATTCTGATAAAAATAATAAAAAGGGGAATAAAAATGCGCTAAAATTTTCAGACTTTCTTTGATACATTTTGCTTGGCTTAATGTTTTATAGGGAGAATGACGAAACAATTTTTATACACAATTGCATTTGCAACTTGAAGTTGCTTCGGCATTTGTCAATGTGGAAGGTGTGGTCTTACTATTCGTTTAATATAAAATGTTCTGTCAGATATGACATAATAATTCGTTTTTGCTGCAAACTATGTACCATTGACACATTAATAATAGTCATGTATTTTGGTGATTGGTGATACATGGGAAAATTATATAATAAATTTGTTACGACTATTCTATCGAAAAAAAATTTGCTAAACTACACATAATTGCTAAAGATAGCAAAGATTTTTGTGATATTTATGCAAGCAAATCATATCTAGTCATTATTTTCAATGTATTTTCTATAGCCATAGATTACGAGTTGTTATAAGTATCTAAAAATATGATTATGGAATGTAAACTTAAGCTTTTTTGAGGCTAGTGAAAAAATAATTATTTATACATGGGTTCCCATTAGTACTTAGGTAAAGTAAATAGAGTAAAGTAAATGTCTACATATTGCATTATGGGCATTTCAAACCTTTTGTCGTCTAAACAACACGTTGCTAATGTAAAGCATGACAAAAAGGATATCGCTTATGATAAAAAGAAAGTGAGATTGTGCCGTCTATCATAATAATTATTTCATATTACTTTTTAAAGTGTTATGAACTTTACTAAATATATAGCAATATTAATGCTTAAGCCGAATAAAAGGAAGTGTGTGTGTAGGTGTGGACTGTTATCTATATTCCAAAGTGAATTCAATGTTGTTGGTTAATTTGAATTACGTGTGGGTAAGAACACTCTGCCTCGAAGATGAAGCCAATTTTTTGGGACACCATAGCATAATCTTAGTCTTGATTATGAGGAAATCAGGCATCAATTAAAGTTATTTTTGGGCTGAAAGGTTTGAAATACAAATGGAAAATTTATTTTAATGAAACCAGTAATAACCAGATAAAAAGCTTCCTAAATCATACAGTTCTTGTAAAGCATGCTAATCTTTTTTGTACAAAGTTTACATACCAAATCAATTTTTATAATTTCTTCAACCGATGAAGTAAAAGAAGTTAGAAATTTGTGGAGGTTCCGACAGAACTGAGACAAAAAATAGTTTGTATATAGCTTCGTGATGTAGTTTAGTTGTGCATTTGTCATTAAAAATTTAAGCCCACCTCAACTTTCTCCGACGTTACAAGCAATAACTTTGCTTCTATACAATTACAATGAGGCGATTATGTGATTGGAAAATAAAGTAATTTAATTGGTAATTAACTTTGTAGAATTTTAAACGATTTTTATTTATATTTTGATATCTCTTCGTGATATAATAAAGATTTATTTTTCCATTAGGACTGACTAATATTTAAACTTGTTGTATTTACGTTTTACTTCTATATACAACAACTGCATGCTTTAGAATTTAAATAAGGCTTCAGGAAACGACTTAGCTAAAGCTGTTATGGCTAAAAAACTGTAGCAATTCACTATCAAAAATTAAAAGTCGTTTATCATACAAGCGAGGATAATTCATATCAAATCTACCAACGTACTGATCTAAAATAGATTAACAGTTTGTAACGGTCTTTTAAAAATTTAACAATCAAAGTAAGATAGGAAATCAAAACATCCTAAATTATATAGCTTATGTTTACTAATGTTTAACTCATATTGATATATTTATCTTTAAATACAAGTTGTGCAACTAAATATGCATTAGTTTCTAATTCCTCCCAAATATTTGTACAATGTTTACCTATTTCAAAGCTACTAGCAGGTCAACAAGAAGACGCATGCTTGAATCCGCAAAACCCAAAAAGTTCTCTTTCGACAGAGAGTAAACTGGATACGCCAACTGTACAACAATTGGTGACAGTGATTTTAAATACTTTCCCAGTTTCGCCATATTCCCCTTTCTCCCTTCTGTCAGTTTCTTCATTTTCTTTAGAAAATCACCCGACGTCTCCTTCCACTTAACAACATACATTGCCTCAATCCATTCCACAAACAGACAGAGTACCGGTCCTGCCACAGCAATTTGGAATCCTGGTCTCAACAGTTTATCCCAGTGCCTTACACAAATGAACGCGCCAAATCCCGCCACATAGAGTAACGACGCATGATGAGCCCCAA
>JAQIXW010001342.1:0-19968 GCA_034700685.1 Willowsia buskii | reverse complement strand
ACGAAAGGGATATCGTAAATCTGATAGTCAAAATTTATGTTTACATATATCATTATACCTCCACCTTCGCCATTTACTCTATCTACTCTTATGGCATTATACCCAACTACATTAAACATGTTTTTGTGATCTCTTACACAATTAAGCTTTGATTCAGAAATAGCTAACACTAAAATATCGGATTCACCGGATTCACCATTCGGAAGTAAATTTTGTATCTCCTCGAATTTTGATTTGATTCCGTTTGCGTTGTAATGAATAAACTTCTTCCCTTTTGGGAGTATTGGTTCCAGCTCATCATGACACAGTAAATCACTGGAATTAGAAGCAGATAAATTTTGAGATTCACAATCATAAAATGGTAATGAGGTGAAATCGTATTCATGTTGATTATTGTCGATTTCAACGGTGTCTAGAATAGGGTTTCCACAGGAGTCACAGATCCAGTTATATCTTAGAAAAATCTGCTGTCCATCCAGATCGCCAGGTGATTTTAGGAAGATCCCTCGAATTTTGCATATGGAGCAGGAAATCCAACTGTATCCAGTTTCTGCATCTGGATCCATTTTTGATTCCACAAGAAAAATTAGATTAGTACAGGTACATTTTCGACATCAAATAAATAGGCTTTCAATGATGAGACATTAGAAGGCGGATGAGATAAAATTGTCACAGATAAGTGGGTCATCAGTTATCATCCTGTCGGTGGTTTTAGTTAATTTGATTTTAGCTTACGTCAGAGGGACCATGCTTATATACCGCTTGGGCCCAGCGGATGTATGTTTGGTGTGCACAGGGCACAATGATGATGGTGACGTCTTGTCTCATCTTACACCGGGAAGCTACGCGGCAGGTTTGGACCCATAGGTAGAATTTGCTCAAAATTGAGATCCTTGTTTTTGTTTTTCACTTTCAAAAAACTTCTTTGAAAATGTAATAATAACTTTTGAATTGGACTGAAAATTGCACCAAGTAGTAGAGCTCAATTTAATCAGTATGCAGCACTAAAATATAGCTATAATAATCACTTCTTAATTAATTTGAAGGAAAACAAAATAATAATAGCTAGAGGTTGAGAAATCTGCTGCTACACTCTTTTTGATTCTGTACAAGATCTATTTACAAATCTCTCCGAAACGAAAACGTATAAAAGTGATATAAAGATTTGCTGCAACAGATTGGTCGCTGAATGATCATTTTATAGTATAAAAATTATATGTGGGCTGTGGCAATTCTAAACATAATAAAAACACTACTACTACTACTACGTATTTCTCTACGACGAACATCCGTAGTAAAGTACAAGAAGAAAACATGATTCCAGAAGAAGAAATTGATGAAGCGTTAAACCTTGACGTAGCTAAAGATTGAATGGAAGTTGAAAAAGATCTATGCATTACGCAAGAACATCTATCCAATAAAAATTTGCAAAAGACAAAAAGAGAAAATAAAAGACATAATTGATGTCATGATTGTGCAGAATGGACACGAAGGGCATTATGTTTAGATTGAGGATCTTTTGAAACTCTTGAAGTACCCAGAGAGCAAATCAACTTTCTTTTGCCGTTATTGTCATCAAACTTTCAACAAGATGCCGGAAACTCATCAACACTGACGATTTAGGAAATATGAGAGCATTTTTTCCAAATTACGACTCGCGTTTTATTCCTGTCAATGTAATTCCTGACAAAATACCACAAGCCTAAAGGTTATGGATGGGCAATAAATGACTACAATGGAAAACTAAGGAGTTCCAAGAAGTATGTGGCTTGTACTGAAGAAGAAAATGTAGCTGAGCAGATGCTTTCAGAATTACTGGATGAAGCAGACTACTTTGTTTAAAGATAAGGCTAATGGACAAAGAGGCATATAAAAGAGCTGAAACTATATAGTACACTACAAAACCCTTAAGTTTTTATATTTTTAGTTATAATTTGAAATGTATCTTGGACCTTGCAATAAAACTAGGAAAAATACCCAAAAAATCCGAGCAAAACATGTGGAAATTGCGCACAAACAGCGTATTTGGTAAATCTGTTGAATCTGTGCGGAATCGATGCAGATTTGCCATCGTAACAGACCGGTAGGAAGCCCTTAGATACAACAGAAAACCCACAGTCTCAAATTATTCTTTTGGACTCTGTTGTGGGTTTCAGTATGATAAATGAGTACACACTTTGAACTTCCCGTGATTTACCTTTAGATAGTGACGCGTTTCGGTTTTTATTTTTACCTTCTTCAGACTAAATCAGATTGAAAGAGTAATCAAATTAGTATTATAATAAGTACTGAAGTATACGATAAAAAAGAAGAAGAAATCACTAAATCTTAAATATACACTAATTTTCCCTGACTGATTATCGATATCACAATATTAGTTACACATTTAATCAAGTACAGGTGCTGGAATTATGTTTTATGTTTTGCCTGAAACTAAAAATATAGTTAGATAAAATTATCAGCTAATAAATATTATGTATTTTATAAAAGTTAAGTAGCATGGTTGCTAATTGAATTTGGAATTCACACCTTTAATATTTCTAGTAGAATTTAAATGGATTACATTGAGATAGCTTCCACTTGACGAGTGGAGATTTATTATGAGTAGAGGATAACAAAAGAAAATAACAGACACAATGTAGCCGGATTTTATGTGCGCGTGTCTGGTTTGACATTTTGGGGAACACTGAGACATTTTATTTTGGTAATCTATTCAATATTGAATTATTCACTGAGAACGAAACTTTTAAATTTAGATCAACAATGCTTTCTCGAAAATCTGGGATTTTACACTGGTTTAATTCGGTAACACAACTCTGAGTTGGCAGAAGGAGCTGTGAAGAAAGCAAAGGGGTTGAACCGTCACATGTCAGGGAACAAATAAAAAAGGAGGATTACATCGAAGCACCTGTACACCGATTAGGAGTGAAAAGCACGAGACCTACACCATGATCCTCTCCAAGAGAGGGCTCTTGTCGATCGAGCAGAAGCTCGATGTTTTACCAGACAACATTTCGGCGTTGCCATTCGGTCACTACTTAATTGCACATGAAGATAACGCACCAACAGCAAGGAGAGCAAGACTAGTGATAGATGACGAATACGCCAAACAAAAAAAAGAGCTACTCGTGATTTTTTATATTTTCCTCCCAATTCCTCATTCCTTACTCCCTTTCCTTTTTTCGAAGTGGCTCCAGCTCGCGATCGAGGGAGACAAAAATCATTTGGGAGGGGATTGTCACCATTTAATAATTTCCAAAGTTTTAATAGCATTTTTTATGATGAAGATGATATCTATTTTTTCCATATTCCAATATTTTCTAAAATTAAAAAAAATTGTACATACTAAACCGATATGTCTATCTACGATGCATTTATTTGATTTTTGATACCCTTGGCTAAATTCTGGATGCACAGGCCTCCAGTCCAATATGCTATAAACGTTCAAAACTATAAAAAGATTCAAGGGGATAAAAGAATGTTATGCGGCTTATTTATTTTAATGTGGGTGAGCTTTCGATTGCATCGATGGAAAATGTCAGAATCTGTAAAAATATTTTCGAGCGACTACGTAGAGAATGACGTCATAGTGACAACGTTTTATTACAAGTTTTACGTTTTATTACATGTTTTAAATACGTACGGTTTTTACGTAAAATGTATTGGACTTTTATAAAAAAATTGCTTTATAAAAGGTGAGCTTGTAAAAATTTTTACTCATACAACTTTTGTCATGTCAGCCATGAGCTTTACTAGTGAGTCTTTGGTCGCTAACATGCCTAGGGACAAGAACCTTAATTTACTGAAAAACGTATACGGGGGAGACTTTAAAACGTCGCAAATTAGATTCCAGTTAGAAAATATTAAAGCAATTAAATTTGCAATGCCAGACACACATAAAATTGTGTGCATAGACCAATTTTACTTACCATAAATAAATAAGTAATATTTTACCATAAATATTACTTAATTGCCTTCCTAGGACTAGGCGGGAAACTATTGCGACAATACTCCAGGGATTTGCGAGTCTACAGGACCACAAACAATCCTAAACAGAAGAACCAACTAAGCCTTAAAATATTGGAAATTTTCTTCAGTTTTGACTTTGCCTTTGAGCCAACAAAAAATGTACAGGTATGCAGATTTTAAGGTAACAAATAATTTGATTAAAATACTGAGTACAGTACAATGTTGTTCCTTTTGATTTGGACATTTTAATTCCCAAATCGAAGTGCGCGCAATAAGAGATCCCTTTATGAAAGCATCTTTTAACCCATCAATAAGTAAAACTCCACCAAGGGAAAATTGTGCAGACAATTTTATTATATACTTTTCACCACCTCGTACAGATGTAAATATTTTACGTCATGGGATAAAATTACGATTGTGCGTGCACATATATGACGACATGTTTTTTTATTTTACTAAATGTATTTTACTAAAAGTTCATAGAAGACAACGTTTTTGTTGTGAATACTATTTAGATTTTCGAGAAAAGATTCGTGAATTCCTAAGTAATTTTCGCGTTTCAGATCCCTCTTTTTCCCGTGAGATGCGGAATTGCACAGTTTTTTAACTGGAGGCAGAAAAAAATGCTGAAAATGTAAAAATTTCCGTATATATATGTACTGTTGGGGTAACTAGACACTACTTTAAAAATTTGAAACAACTAGTTACTCTTCAAAATTACTCAAAAGGAGTGGCGCCAAAATTAGCGTCTAACGTAAAACAACTTGTCCAGGTTGTTTGGCTCGTAACTGATGAGATTTGCAAAAATCGAAACGCTAATGATTTGCATCCGTTAAATAAACGTTATTGATTATGCATATGATTCTACGATACATTGGTGAAAGACCGGATTGGATGTACTTAATAAAGGAAAGCATTGGAAAGAGAGAATTACCATCGATGCAATGCCGGCACTGTTTTTGGATATTATACAAAGGAATAGGAACAATTTTGAGTCATCGAAAAATTGTTTTGGATGATAGCTTTCAAAATGATTGTATAAAGTTGTACAAAACTCTGCATGATAAAGATATGATATTAAGTAAGCGAATTCGACTGCCTTCCGATTTTGGAGTACAAGTTTCTAGTATGCATGATGCTTTGACTTACAGTTTCTCAAAATGTGGTAGGAAATTTGATACCACAAATCAGCAGCATTCAACATTCTTCCTTGAATGAGTACATACATGTAGTTCTGCACAACCCACAAATTTATTTTCTTTGCATGGGCATAATTGTGTCCACGTATAGGCTTACGTGCTGACGAGGGTTACAGCAAAGCCGAAACACAATTTATTCAAAAATACGTCATATGAAAACGTTATTTTATATTGATATTATGACGCAATCCTAATTGTATGCTTATGTAAGACGTATTACGTATTTTGAAATTTCGTTTACCGTTTGTGAAAACGTTTAAAATGCGTCAAGAGCAGTACGTTGGGCATAAAAGCAAAGCAAGTCAACATTTACTTACTACTCTATTCTCCGACATCACCTTAATCACATCAACAGTGGCTAATCCAGCTCAGTCTCAATGAGAGTATTACTCACCGCAGAGTTGAAAAATGGGATACAACATTAAGAAGAGTGCTTGTCAATATGGATCTGGAACAATGGGAATGCAAACATTGCTTTTGGATTCTATTCAAAGGGATTGGGATTCCTTTGTATCATAATACGATTATGCTGGATGAAGCGCTTTATAGTAGCTGCATGGCTGTAGACACACCAGTGTATGCTGACTATTCGTAATGTGCGGCTATACATTGGAAATTCACAAGAGATCAGGATTATTGTCCCATCTGTTTCATTTTATTCTTTCATGCAGTAAAAGAATTATTCATAATAAGCAGTTTAAAGCTTAATGCGAGTTTTTTTACAGAAGTATCACATACCTATGAACTTTTGTCAGAATATTTTAAACAATGTGGTGGCATTTCTTACCCAAAATTTGATCAGCATGCATGTTTGCATTTGCATGTAAATTTCTAAATTCCTGATAGTCAGGGGCACAGTACGATTGTAAAAAATACAAAATTGTGCCTACGCATACGGCTTGTGTACTTAAGAGGGCTATAGCAAGGCCGAAACACATATTATTCATAATATTAAAACGTTCCCAAGATATTTCTACCGGGATGACGCAAGAAAATACATTCTTGACTTTCTGACGTCATAACATCAAGTTTGAGTTTTGCATCATTGCTGTGAAAGTTGGTATATATGGGCTACATGGAGCACATTTCAAGTATTCCATTCTTACAATCAAGCGTGAACTGATCCAAAAAATCGCTCGTACCAATTGCTTTGATTACCTTGAGCTTGAGTCTAGTTTCCAGCAACTTGATAGTGGCTGTCCACATGGAATTGAGGAATTTGTGGGCGCGTTGAGAAAAATACTTGTAAAGATTAAGTTGGCTGAATGGGAATGTAAACACTGCTTTTGGATTCTATTCACTTGGAGCATCCGAAGAGAATCCTGATGGCGTCATTGTAGGCAGTCTGTACTGAGCGTATTAAACTATTTTCAAGTCGGCACCATAAACTCAGACAATAGATATTGCTAAAATATATATATTTCTTAACATTACTAGGAGAACTACGGAAACGTGAAGCCACCAGATTTGCATAAGCATACAACTCCCGTCTTCTACGCTAAAGCTCACATTTGTCACGATCGTGACAAGATATTTCATACCCAAGATATTTGGGACAGTTTGACCAGTTAATAATAGTATTTCTAATTGTCACAACTGGATTCTTATCACTTGTAAACGTATCACTCCTTGAAGTAAATGCCTGGCTGTGTTATAGACGCATTGAACTTAATGTCATGCAAGTGTGCATAATCTGAACAAATGTTGAAGTGCTGCTATTGAAGATGATGTCAGCACGTAACCGTCGGCGAGTTCGACCCCCTTGCCTGACCCCGACCCTCTAAGAGAAAGCTGGAGAAAGTGCGTTCCCTCACCTGCACACAAAAGTATCTCCATATTGAAGCCTCTTTCACATAGCTTTCCAAGTAACAAGTCGTGACTGACAGTGTCAAGCCCTCTAGATGCATCCAAACAGCATAAGTACACAGGCGATCCTCTTCTCAAATACGCATGTGCTACTTGTCTCAGTGTATAAATAGCAGTTTCCGTCCCGAGGTTTTCCTTATATCCAAACTGTCCATAATGAGTGGAGAGGTTACGCTCATATTTCTCATATATGAGCAGCTCGAAGACTTCTCGAAGAAGATAAAGACAAAGTAAACGGTGGCCAGGGCAATTGGTCGGTAATTGCTCAACTTGGAGGCGTCAAGATTTTTCTTCTTAATTATGGACAAAAGACATACACGCATGACACTATCAGGTATATATGAGTGTGCCAAACATGAGTTGAAAATATTTGCGATCATAGTGTTGTCATAGCTCATTTCTTCTAATGAATCCAAGTAGAAAGTTCAAAAACACCTTCCTAAATGTGCAGATTTTTAAAACGACTTATGACCAAAACAATTACACTGAGTCATTGCAATTGGTGGAGAATTAGCCACAGCCACTGACCTTGGACTATTTTGAGCAGCTCAATGACCTAAAACTGCACAAACGTATGCAATTTCGCATCGAAATATATAAGAAATAAATAATCACGTATGTTTTACTTAAATATATTTATGTTTATGAAGATTCGAAAAGAGTCATCAGTGGAATTATTGGCTCGTCATTTGTGCAGACTTGACATGCTTGGAACTTAATACACATGGAACTTAAATAACCCAAATATAAAGGTTTAAAACGGCAACTTTTACTTCTCCCAAATACAAGGGCATAACAACCCATTTATTTATACTACTGAAAGATGAAAACGAAATGTAAAGTTCAGCTCAATCATGTGTGTACTAAAAAATGTATACGCTTGACATACCACATGAATATAACCGGACTTCTTACATTCGTCCCAGACTCGCAGATTTTCAATCCCGAAATTTTAACCCTGGAAATCCCGAAAAAAGTAAAAATTCTGTCCCGAAAGAGCAAAAAAAAGCAAATTTTTTCAGAAAATCCCGAATCCCTGAATTAAAAAATCCTGAAATTAGCTTTTAACGTTTATATATTCTACTCTAACTTTTTGGTGTGTTTGTGTTTTGTTTTAAAAAAATTTCTATAAATTTGTTGCGAAAGCGGTTAACGTATTGAAATATTGTATTGTTGCGTTTGGTTTAGAATCGTAATGAATTTAATTTTGAATTATTTTTAAATTCCTTTCCAGAGGTGCTCACTGTTATACTGTTGCTTTAGGGGGAGCCTTGACAATGTTAAAAAACATCTTATTTTATCTAATCCCCAGGTTGAAGGAAATGTGGCAAATATTAATACCATGCTACCATTTACAGATATAAGGCGTTTTAAAGGTTATCTCCGAACCTATCGTCATCGCTATCCTGTTTCATCGCAACTAGTTGATTTTATTTTGAAGAAGTAAGAAAGCAAACAAAAACAATTATTACAATTAACACTGACAGAAACCATCCTATAAAGTTAGAGTTTGTTAGAGAAGAAGCAGAGACTCCATTTAATGAGACATGTTTGTCTGTAAACTTTCATTGTAAAGTTCAGTGGATTGTTTTATGTTGAAGGTTTCCTGACATGTATTTAATGTGTAGAATTGATTTGTGTATTAGACTGAGTTCATTTACATAGTTAAGCGTGAATGTGAACCATATTGTACAGTTTGACATGATTGGAATACGTGTAGTAAGCTCATTTGTAAGTAGTTAATTTGGTTACTGGTTCTCGCTAGAACCTTTTCGACTTTTCGTTCACCGGTCATTACCATTGTGAACTTGATGAATCATTGTAAAACGAGCGACATTTCTTTTTCTTGTAATAGCAGCTGCCACCGCAGCCAAACTTTACTTCTCCAATAGCGTTCAAGTTGATAAGAGCTCAATAATTGGTCCGTCGTGCAAATTACCCCCGTTACGACATTAAAGCAAACTTCAATCCAACAAGTCATTCTTTGTAGTTAAAATAGCTTTGAGCCATTTTATTCCCCAGTTGTCATAAAAGAGAAGTCAAGAGTCACCACCTTGTGCACACACCAAGCCAACCAAGAAGTTCATTTATGATCACATCTCACATTACCTACAGAGTATTAGGATCTAATATAAGATTAGCAGAGTATAAACCAAGGTCAGGTGGAATAATCAATCCACTTAATAGTGATGAATAAGATTTTAAATGGGCTTTTCTATCTTTATCATACTACAAAGATGTTCATGATGATAACGATGATTATGTAACATAATATAAAAAACGTTACAACTGGAATAGAATAATATTTCCTCCAGATGTGAACGATATCATTAAATTTTTCAGAAAACTTTAGATTGTTATCCAAACATTTTATCCTAGTTACGTCAAACAGTTTAATTTTATGACTACATAATAGATTTATAAATGTTTAAGAAACTAAATTCCCAGAAAAGGAAAAGTTTTATGTTTACAGCATGTTCGTCAATCTGATTACGATTAATCATGCCAAGTGTACAAAACGATGCTGCAAAAATTAGGGGTTTATCATGATGTATGTAATAAAATAGACACAATCTTCTGGCGCATGCGCAATGCAAAATTTTAGTCGCCTAGCAATTAAATTTTATATGTTAGACCCTTTACATTATTTCACGTATTTCAAATTCAAGTTTCTTGTTAGAAATCTTATATTATGTACAAAAAATCATTTTAAGATCACGTAATTTTTTCATTACAATTTAAACAGTTTAACAACTGAAGCCACTCGTTTACTACGAATTACATGATGTGCTAAACTCTAGAGAATAAGACAGGTGAGCACATGGCAGCATAAATAATAAGCATCTTTTGCATCTGAAATCAACATAAAACATGATCTTAATTATTAACTCAATTAAAAGTATAAAAATTCTTGCCTGCGAATCAAAAAATTGAAGAAACATAAATCGCGCATGTTTATTACTGGGAATAATTGAACAAATATTAGTACCGCAACAAAACATTAATAATCGATCATATGTGCCATATATCCTCTTTTCTTCCAGTCGATCGGTGTTTAGTTAGCAGCAGAAGTTGACACTGTGGGGAATCAGGTGCATGTTATACCCATAAATGGTCCAATTGTTGCCAGTTTAGTAGGGCTCATCCATATATTACGTTATCATGGAGGGTAGCTGGGTGGGTTGGCGATTGTGATCCTGCTAATGTTAAGTAAATGTAATCTACGTAATGTTAAAGTGATAACGAATGGGGTAGGTGGGTAGGTAAACGACGAATTTTTTGATAACGTAATATATGGATGAGCCCTAATCCAATTTCACAGTGAAAAGAATGGAATGGCATGTAGTTAAAGACTCGGGGGATTAAATGTGAGGCAGGTTCCACTTATCGAATGACTTATATATTGGAACATGCCATCGTATGGATGGGTTGAAGAGGGTTTTTGCAACAAACAGTTTTTTGTCCAACGGCTACTCATCGATCAAGACTTACATACACGTTTGGAGGCAGTGGACATTCAATTGCTGGAAGTATGCGTAAACTGCTGTTATTTCGCATATGGGGACACGATGTATCTACAAGAAGATGGAACAGCTATGGGTTCTCCAATTTCTCCAGTATTTGCGTAGCTGGTACTATAACATATGGAAAGAATCATTATTTCGCAAATTCATGCTGGGGGAACCGATTCAACGACACATTGGTGAAAGGCCGGATTGGTAGGGGAGGTCCGTCTTGGGGAAATCCATTTGGTCCGAATTGGGGAAATGGAAAGTTCAAATTGGTGAAATACGAGACCAAATTGGGGAAATCAAAACACGACATATATAGCGTTTCAAAGACACTTGTGCAGTATAGCGTTGCAAACTACTATTTTTGTCGCAGTTTAAAATTTATTAATCTAAAGTACTGCTTCCGACGCTAGTTCAGATCTTTCCAAACCATATTTGAATTTGTTGTGTAACGAAATCACTCTGTAAAGATGCTTGATGTAAGGATCCTACAAACTCTTGCTTGCTGTTCTTCTCCCAATGAGAGATGTTAGTTTGTGTCTGTTAAAAACCTTGTACTAAGGTAATGTAATATTGAATTTTGGTTAATAGTAGTTATGCATAAGTACATATTTACATATTAAAAAGTAAACATTATTAAGAGTATCTTCATTACTTTTACTGATTACTGTAAACGTAGCTGGTATGTGACTCCCCACAAATGCTCTTTATTACGCCGCTTGAGCATATGCAAAAGCAAGTATTGACTTTGTGACGTTTGTCTGTCTGTCTGTATGGGGTGCCATTTGAAAATATATTCATGACACCTGGGGGAATAGGGGGAATAGATGTTGACATAGGAAGCTGAAAATCTATTCGTTTTGTCCTTGGAACCCATGAAACCTGTATACAAAATTTCTGCAAGATCGGCTGAAGCGTCGATCGTGCTAAATGACAGACGGAAAGACAGACGGACATTGCAAAGTAAATACTTGCATTCGCATAAGTTCAAGCGGCGTAATTAATCCATGAGCCAAAGATGTACAAAAATTGCATCTATTTATAAAATAGGTAGCTCTTTTACCCTACATCACTGGAACCACTTAAAATTCTGACATAATGCAGAAACAAGTTTGTTGTCAATTTCACAAATTTCAAGAACCACTACAGGCGATGAGATCGTATGACTAAAGGAAAGTTTTACATGAGATGTAGAAGAGTCGTTAGCACCGGAGACATACAAGCGAAACATTTAACTTCTAAATTGGTCTTGGTCTTCCAACCTGATTTGTATATGATGACGATGACGCATAACAATATAGCACAAGCTACATGCCCAACCATATAGCTAAGACCCTGAACGATGCGTTTTCCCTTTTTATATTTTTATCCTTAAAATTAACAACGTATTTTATTAAACAATTTTGGACAGTATTCGACACTTTTACTGATTATTATTCTCTCTACTTTTATGTACTATTGATTTACATTTTTAGAGTACTCAATCAATCAAATGGACAACCTACTTCGGTCAATGGAGTTTCTGATGGGTAGCTGCCTGTTTGTTGGGCCCCTATAAAGTCAAAGATTTTTGCTGCGCAATGATTCCAACCGGTGGTCGACTCCTCGTACAACACAATATCATAAGGAACTGAAAGTTTGTTGCCCAGCCAATCCCTCCAATTAGGTTCTGGAACCCAGTATGGACGTACCACAAAGAAATGAAATTTTTCTCCTCTGAAAACGTCCCTTAAGAATCTATATGAAGGTAACTTTGTAGTAACACAATCATCTGTTCCATCACCAACTGCATCTCGTGTTGGTAAAGGTGGATCAATACGCTTCCTGCAGCCGACGTCTCTGCTTGTTAAAATCACAATATACTTGTAAGGGTTTCCTTTTGTGAATCCAACTACTGGTTTTGTAGCGGCCAACATTGCAGGAAACATAATGGGAATTACTTCGTGCCTGCAGTACCAGCGCGGAAAAGTGCGAAATGCAGAAAATAATTTCCGGAAGCGAGTGACGTCATCGGACAAAGGCGCGTATGGTGTGAAACAGCCTTGTCTAAAACGGTATTATAACGTTAGACTTGAGTTTACCTTAAAAGCTTGCTTTTTATTAGAAAACAATACTTACTTTTCTTGATGATGACCAGTGTTATTTAAATCTAATTGATCTTTTGCCCAAAAGTCGTTATATATAGAAAATCCAAATTTCGAGCACGGCCATTTGGAAAGGATGTTGTTAAGTAGCTTTGTATCTATAACTACGTGCTTTGCCCTAACGTAACCTTCTGGAACGAATCCATCTTCTTCTGGCTTAAACGTGAATTTTCTGCCATCTACCATAAAGTGGATTTCTGGACAGTAAGTTATACTTGGGGCCGGGCAAACAGTTGTGGAGCCTGCGTAAGAAGACCAATTAATTTTCCATTATCCACTACAGGTTTGACTTTGAGTTGCTCATACCTGACTTTCTCTCGTGACAAATCTGAAGCTCTTCAGAGTAGTCACATTTTGCAGCCAAACAGTCCCAAGGCATCTTGTCAAATCTTTGGCACTCTTTTTGTGTGGGCTTATTTCTTGGCAAATCAGTAAATTTCAGAATTGAAACTGCTGCAACTTCGACATCTCCCTCAAGGAAGATGCAATTTCCATAGCAAAACTGTAAGTCAACGCTTCCATTTGTAATGGTAAATGGTTCGTGACCTTTCATAAATAAAATGTTGTTTTTGAATTGAAAGTTCAAGGCTAAAGCCACCGGCCAAAACTTTTTCTTCGCAATTTTCATCACATCAAGCTCGGCAAATACGTAACGTGGTCCAAATTTGATATTAAATGCCTGGAATTGTTAAATACATACAAGTTTTTATAAGTATTGATAAAATATTGATGTTCATCACAGCAGAAATCGAATTTTATATAATATAATTCCATACATATACATAATTCCAGTTAAAACTTAAGCCCACTTTCAGAATTCTAATTGAATATTTTACTTATATTTTACCAAAGCAAAAAAATGTCAGTCAGAATACAGAGCGCTGATTAATATTTGTTTACTTTGACTCTTGCCTATTTAGATTATTGTTTTAATAATTCCACAACTTGACCACATTATGTTTGCAATTTTTTAAACTTTACGTTGTGGCCTCTTTCAAATGTATATTGTTAAACTTGCCGACATGGTGGTCGTTTTAGTTTACTGGAGACGTATGGAACCTTTTCATAGTGGAAATCGGTTTGAAAGGAAATGGAAATAACGCGTGAATAATTAGTATTGTTTTAAATAATAACAATGTATTGTGTATAACTACAATACGCAGATAGATTGTAAATGCAATAAATGTAGAGATATTTTTTATCGTGCTCTGTGATTCGTTGTTTTATCCTTATTTTGCGTTCGAATATCCCGAGAGCCGAAAAAGATTCATTGTTTAGGATATAATGAATTTTAGAAGATGAACCATGATTCTGACTCCAATTTGAATTTTTGAAGTCATTTAATTTTGGCTTATAAAGAAGTTTTTCCAGATTTTCACATTTCAATGAACTTTTTACACTTTAGGTATGAGCATTAGGAAAATTATTCCGTGAGCAAAAGCATTGCTACATCTCTTCTTTTGACAATCTAGTCCTATGTTACTGTATAAATATATTGTCTGCAAAATTTCGTACTTAACGTTTTCAACAAACTATTTAAAAAATAAACCTATGAGAAGTCGAGCCGTTTCTGAACTAAAGTTTTCACATGACCTATAACGGCATAAAATGTGAAAAATTTATCTCAAAATTCTTATAATTCAGATTTTGTTGCGCGAAAATTAAGTACATTGAATATATGACTCTTTAAATATGAAAACGTAATTTAGATAATAATATAGGTAAAATGAATACATTCAAATGAGTCTAACAAGTAAACCTACCTTGTGGGGACATCCAAAACTTAATGAAAAATACTCGGTCAGATAGAGAATTTAATGGAGATTCTGAATATGCGAATCTTTTCCTATCTGATCATCTACATCTGGGATATACTTAACGATACGATACTACTACTATGACTATTTGTTTTGCTTTTTACTTCTTCCAGTTATTAATTTCATATGATCAGTAGTCAAGTTATCACGAGACATAACTCAAGTTTAACTCAACTTATAAAGGAAAGGGTTTGTGAAACACTAATTAACTTCAAGTGTGAGTTTCTATTTAATCGAGGAGAATGGAAATTTGACTTACGGATGCCACCGAAAGAAGCAACAGTATGATTTAAATTTAATTCATAATTTATATGTAAATAATTTAAAATGAATAGAAAAAGCGAAAATGGCATTAATCGCTGCATTGAAAATCACAAATAGACGAGTTGTGTGGTTTATAGGGTTGCTTGTGAGAAGTAGAGAAGACAAAAAGAATGTATAGGTATGCATAGGCATAAAAGGAGAGAATCAATGCATAATGCATATGTAAAAGTGCATGACTGTGCGCATAATTTTGCTTATAACATTTTTCAGTTTGCGCATTCAGGAAAAAGATTCACATATTTAGAATCTCCATTAAATTCTCTACCTGACAAAGTATTTTTCATTAAGTTTTGCTTTTGGGACAAACAGTTTTGAAATTCTTGTGTTTTAGTACCTCTTTAACCAGGAAATTTGCGTTTTTGGAGAAACTTAATTTCAAAGCTTCTGAGTTTTAATACTTGAGTCACCGGTAAGCAATTTACGATTGATTACGATTGATATTGACTAGAGTCCCTTGAAATTCTGAGTTTAAAATTGAGAGTTTAAATCCTTATAAAATGAATAAGCTTTGGCATTTCAAGGCTACTTCTAAAGAGTCAATTCTTCGAGGATCGATCAATTTCACGAAGAAGACACTTTTTGTTGACATCGCCGTCATCAAAAACCCCAATGTCTCAAATTTTACCAATTGAAAATAAAATTGATGCTTCGGAATGCGGATTCTGCAAAAAGTTGCTATATTTGACGGCATCATCCAAATCCGCATTCCATCGCATTATTTGTTTTGATTGGTTGTTGATTTTTAAAATACCTCCTACATCAGGATCATTTTGGAGATAAAAAAGTAGCAGGGTGTGGTCGTAGTTAAGCTTTAGGATTAGTAAAAAACAATTGACGCAACATCCACATGGAACTTGCAGAATATTACTACAAAAAACAAGCTACCTTTTCTCCTGGGTAAACATCTGTGATGACGGCTGTCTTGATTGCTAATTCAAAATTACCTTCCTCACACAAAAAAACTTGATAACTCATGCAAGTACTTGGCTCTCTCTTATCGGGTCGACTGACCAAAAAATTTCTATAAAATCGTTTTTCCTCCTCATTGGCAACTATTTGATCGCCAACGTATTTTGAGTTCGCAAGTTCAGGCCTGTTAATCGGTGGGTGCGTGATATAATCGATGCCCCGAGAATCCGTGAATGACTCTCCATAAAAGTTGTAAGCGATTACAATTTTATCAATATCACAGTTTCCTCGTTGCCTCCTATTCATACATATTACACCATTAGTATTGTAGAATACGTTTGGCATTCCACACTCAGAGCCAGAAAACATGCTGTTAGGGCAACTTTCTGAAAAAAATATTGTAATGTAATATTAATGAAGGTATCAAAATTATAATTATTAATCTCCATAATTTCAAGTTACGTTAAATTTGAAAAATATTAGGTTGTAATAAAACGATTAACGAAATGACGGTACGCATGACGGCATAAATTCTTCACTTACCCGAGCGTTTACCAACTAGGAATTGTAAAGGAAAGTAGAAAAGCACGGTAACATGACACTCAAAACTCAGTTAACCGTTAAAATATTGAAATGTCTAAATTCTTAAAAGTTGGGTTTTCGATAACGGTTGGTTAAATGAACAAAATATGGGTGCATACCGCATACCATGCAGTTTAATCATGGCTAAATGCAATTAGCTTTTATCCGTATTACCAATAGATTCCGGACTGACAAGACATTTTCCATCATTTGTGTAATCACATTCATTGAGTTTGCATGTGCATGGATCAAAACAAAACTTGTGGCAGGATCCGTATACGGTATCGCATGTTGGTGGTAATCCTGTTTCAATATCCAGCAAAATCATATCAGCTGTATGTTTTTCACACAGCGATTTATATTTATATATCTCTGTCCAAATGCCGTAGTTGGCGTCATTCAAAGTCTCCAATTTGTTGTTATTCAATTTTTTGTCAATCCATAACGACAATTTTATTTGGCTATTTTTGTCAATCGAATTGGAATACGTTTTTGTAACAGTAAGACAAGCAATCAACCCAAACCAAAATTGAAGCGTTTGCTACGGCAGACTGAATGTTCTATAACTGCTAGTGGAGATTTAAGCATTTCTTCAGTATGGAGTTATAAGTGCAATGTATCTGACTTATATGTAGTTGTGTCTCGTCTTCAAACAACAAACTTGTCACATGGTAGTAAGGCTTAGGCCATGCTAGTTGGCGAAAGCAGTATTGTATATTTGCGATGGAATGCATTTGCTTTAGTAATCGTTTGTTTTTCTTGTTGCTATTGTGATTATGAATCTATAACTCAAAATACAGTCTAATTTATAAACAGTTAAGATCACCGGTAGTGAAGACATTAGAAACCTACATACCTATATATTACCGAAACGAAAAATTATAAACTCAAATATGGTGGTGGTCTTGCGCCGGTGCTCAGGTGTTAAATGATTGGCATCTGTGTAGCCTTTTACTCCACCACAGGATGGTTTAAACTTTAAAAGAGCATGATGTAATTCAAAAAACGCATTTAATGACTGCTTTTGATTAATTTTCTTCACGTACTTGGGTTAACTTTGGTAAAGACTTTGATGGGGTTTTTTTGTCAAATTTCAAAATCCATGTACAAAAATTGTCGCGAATCAAAAAATGGTGGATTAGATCTGAAAAATGGACCTCAGATTCTGAAAAACCCGCTTTTTCTACATCTGATACATATGATTTTTTTCCAGAATCGATCCGGCACAGATTTGACAGGATTACGAACTCAATGTGAATTGAGTAAAAAATGCAATGAAATTTCAAAACCTAGGGATTTCAGTATGCATAAGTAATAATAATAACACAAGAAAAAAGAAAAAGATTATATTCTTATTAAAAGCTTGAGTTTTTTTGTAAAATTCGTGCTAGTTTTTATACAAGGATTTTGAATTTCGGCAAACAAACCTCGAAATCAAAGTCCTCGTCACATTGTAATTGTACATGAAGAAAATCAACCAAAAAATCAATTATTGCGCTTTTTAAAAATTACATTATGCTCGTTTAAGGTTTAAAACCATATAGTAATGTTGTGATTTTTCTATCCAGTTTGAGATTGCTCCTTAAATGAAATTGGCGACTACGGACCTTCAGTTGACGTGGTTCCAAAAGCTACGTGCTTCATGCTTCCCCTATGGAGTTTCGTATTACATTATTACGAATAAAAATAGTAGATATGCTTTTTAATTTAAATTCCTCGGAATTTAGCTAATTAACTCTCGTCTTTCCGGAGAAATTTCAGCCAAATTATTTGATCGTTCGTGTTTTTAGAGCGATGGAAATTTATGTAAATAGTCGTTGAATATATTTATCGTAGGGAACATTTTATGTCTAATTAACGTAAAAATCACGATTGCATGTTATCACATGCCCTAATGGACCAAATCCCTTTTTTAAATAACAATAATAGCCGCAGAATATAGTCAGTAGTCATGGTTAGGCAAGACAATTCAGTCAATCAGACTTTTCATTGACCGCAACTGCAAATATTTTGTGACCGCCTTACTTATGCTCAAACGGTATCTCGACGCATCAAAAGCAACAATTCTCTGAAATTAGAGAATTTTGACTACAAAATTTTTTTTGTCTTGAAGTCGAATATCTCGAAAAGCAAATCCATGAGCTCTCTAATCAAATCCAACATCTCTAATTTCCAAACCAAGATCTCTGAATGGAAACCTAACAAAAAAGTGCATACTAAGGATTCACGGTCTTAACAAGAAATCCAACGAAAGCTAGGGGTTATCAAAAAACAGTGTGCTCAAATTTTGCGCTTTAATAATTGGATTAGCATACTTGCGCCTCTAGCACGGAAAAAATTTACCTATCGAAAAAATTTTTAGAGCTCAAATTCTGTGAACACTACCTCCATGTTTTTGACAACCCTAGCTTCCCTCGGATATCTTGCGCAGACCGTCAATGCTTGATACCAGATACCAGTTTTGTAAGCAAACTGATACCAATTAACACTGTTACTTATACCTGTAGTTATGTTGTACTGCATGCCACATGTATGAGGAACAATAAAGATGAATTGAATTGAATTGATACCAACAAGATACTTGTAAATTCATGTACTGTACATCCACACCTTAAATTTTGAAGGATTTGATAATAGAAAATTGACAACCTGTTTTCTTTTAACATGTACGGCAGAAATGGTTTCGTCATTTGTTGAATATCCAAATTCTACTGGAAAAAGAATAACTTGAGTAAATCAAGTAGTTATTTACACTGGATACTCATATTTTTGTAAAATAAATTGCCCCGATGGATAATCAGGAATGCCTTCCCATCTCACAGGGCAATTTGACAACATTTGATGTTTCCAAAATGGAATCTTTTCTTACAATTATATACAACCAATTGAAATTCCAAGCTTAATCAAACTATATTTACTTTATGAGTTGGCAAACAATAGAAAATCAATATTTGACTTTCAAAAGTGGTTAAAATCATGCTTTACATGTGTATTTATAGGTTGACAGATACATTTTGTTCCTTGAGAATGTTAAAACCTTAATAATACACTTTTACATAATCTAAGATGCTGCAATACTTTTAGCTTTATCGATTTTAAAATTCCAGAAACAAATTCATTTTTAAAAATGAAAAGAAGAATAAGAGATCACGAACTTGTATTTTAAGATGTTGGGCCTTTATTTATGGATCATGTACTTGCGTTTAGAGATCCTGAACTAGCGATTAGAGATCTTGGACTTTAGAGAATCTGTCGTTGATTTGGTCAAACTACCTGTCAATGTGGTAGCAGTGGTTTCTCTACTTACCGTCATAGCTCGTACAATATTGTGCAGCACAATCAAAGAAACATCCATTCCTTCTGCACATTCCCGCATTGGCTCCAAACTTTCGGCAATCTAAATCAAGGTTATATAATTTATTTTATATCGTTGGGAATGCATTTTAGACATGATGGGTCTAGGCCCTTATCGGGGTGGACCCTTTTCGGGTATGGTACATTTTTCGGGTGTGACCTTTTGCGGGGTGGACATTTTTCGGGCAGGACATTTTGCGGGGTGGGTTCTTTTCGGGTGGGACATTTTGCGGGTATGACCTTTTGAGGGTTGCAATTTTGCGGGCATGACTTTTTACGGGTATGCGCTTTT
>JAQIXW010001341.1:0-19968 GCA_034700685.1 Willowsia buskii | reverse complement strand
GTTACTTTGGTTGGGTCAACAGATATTGGGTCTTTTCTGACAGAACCATCTTTGTTTATAAATTCTTTTAAAATATCTGAATGTTTTCTTTTGGCATTGGGGCCTTGCATGTCGTCAATCACGCTTTCCCAAGTTTTATTCGCTGGCCATATTTCACACCTTTTTGCATCACTATCCATAGCTTCTTTAAAAGAAGACAAGTCTTTTCTCTCTTTTATGTGATCGTGGAACTCGCTAACAAATCCAGTCATTTTTTCCGATTTCCAAATCTCTGGTGATGTAAACAGTATTTCTAGCGTAAGCATGGTACTTTCGGGGGTCTCCACTAAATAGTCAAATATTCAATGCTAATATTGTACTGAACTTACAATTAGTTTTAAATGGTTGTGAATTAAAAATACAAAAAGACAAGAAAACTTACCATTTCCGGTATTTTGGGAGTTTATATCAGTTACAGGAAGAACATGAGCAGAAGTGGACGAAACCGTTGAAGTTGAAGAAACATCATTAGGTCGCGTGGTTTTACTGTAGGGTGGAATATAGGTGTCCTTTTCTCGTTCCTTGTCCTGTTCCAACTTCTTTTTGTTTTTGCTCCTTTTCCGTGTCATCGTAAACAAGTAACTTTCTGAGTATCGCAATAACAGAAATTTAAAACTTTTTCTGTGCTTCTATCAAAAAATAATGGACAGGGAACTTATAGAAAAAAACGAAATAACACACAGCACAAAAATCGGCAAACAATATTTGAGCACAATTTAAAATTATTTAATAATTATATCACTTAATAAGCTTTAAACACAATCGAAGTATTTAGTCAGTCTTGTTGACTATGTTGACATGATAAATTCATTGGAAGCATACTCGCTTAAACTCACTACGCGAAAATATCTTTTTAACAGATATCCAAAAATTCATCTGTCCCTACTGGACTGCTTCTTTATTGGTATGAGCTTGGATGAAGAGTTAAGAAAACGTGTCGTTTATTCCATGCGTTTCTCATCTTGAGCTCTCTTTTGCTCACAAGATCTCCCAGTACTCATAGCAATAATAAAGAAATCCTGCATGTCTGCTTTTTTAATGCTATCTGAATTGAACAGAATAAAAAATCTGCACATGTGAGAGCTGAGAATTGCCAAGCACTGAAGTGAATATGTGCATATGTTGATTTCACAAGTAAACTAGTCTGGCATACTGCTCCACATTGCATGTTGTCAAGATTCAATTCAGCAAGCAACTGACTGCTGTACTCATACGTGCTTGGCCAAGCTGGTTTATTGTTGCATAGATTATAAGTTAATGTTTTAACTATGGAGCAGATATCAAAGAGCGTGCGTTTAAATTATATAACATGATTTTCTAGTTGCTCGCTTTTAAATATATTATTTTATAGGTATCCAATAAAGCAATAATTTGTTTGCTTGCATTTATGGAATCTGAAGATAATAAAAACCCTACAAAAAAATTAATAAAACAATAACAATCTTCGGTTTTAAAAACTGATTGAAATCTATTGCATTTTGTGATGAAAATTTAAAATTACTGAAATTATTGTTTCGAGCATTTTCAGCTTTTTTCTGTCAAAAACCGTTCTATTTACGTTTGTTTGTTCAATGCTCACTTTTTTTAGAGTCGCTTACAATCAACTGAGCAGGGGTAATAAAGAAAATCGGTGACTCACGAAGAATCTTTGGATAAAATGCATTGTAATGTATTAAGATGCCTGGTTTTCCCAAATGAAAGGGGACTCACACACGACCTACTTTTTCGGAGTTATTACAAATGCTGGATAACGTTTACAAAAAGGATGCAGATCACAACCACACAAGTCACACAGACGTACTCAACGTTTCCTCCTAAAATGTGTAAAAAAAGAAGAACGGATGTGTACCGCTCATCTCATCGCTTTCTTCTGAAGGTAGAGTACAAATCTGGAGACCGGATAACACAGTTGCATATGCAAAAGTAGTTGACTCAAGTGGAAAATGCAGTGCAGGGGGGAGAAACACGAGAGATGAACAGGTTGGAAGTTGCTCAAGGAAAAAGAATGCACTCAACTCCAAATATTTTGCTATGCTGCTGATGCATACATATTTACACATATCATCATATACACACCAACTTGCGTCACGCATTTGTCGTCTTGAGTCATGACATGAGCAATAAAAGCGAGCTGGATGTCAGACCAAAAAGTGGATTTGTGAATCGTGTAGTGTGTGAAGGTTGTCTTTGTCACCCAGTCTTAATCACAACAGCAGAAAGAGAGAAGGTCTGCTGAAACTTTTCTTAGAAATATTGCAAATACAAAACGTATGTGTTCTGCGGATCTCTTTGTGAAAGGAGTAGAAATACTTTTTCATCAACTCACATCTCTTCTCATGAGATCTCCTCATTTCATCGTCTCGTTCAACAAGAGCACACGCCTTCAGTCTTTGTGGTCGACTCAGAACAGTCTCAAAGCCGACAAATATTATTTTTTGGCTAATTATTGGATTAGAATAAAAGTTTTCAATTCTGAAAATCAAATTGTTACTGAATTTAAACTAAAGTTAATTGTTTATTAGTTATTATTAACTTCATTTAAGTCCCCTTTAAAAAATAAAAATGAGACGTTCATTTATTCAAGCAGTACAACAGCACGAGGGGGAAGGTATCAGAGAATAAATAGGAATACAGATTACATATTCCAAACTGTAAAAAAAATCAAATGTTAGCGCCTACTATTTTTTATAGAATTTAAATCCGTAGAAGTTATCGAAGAGAGAGCAAAATGTGGAGAGATTTTGGAATTCGATCGGGGGTCTTTCATTCATGTTGCTCTCTACATTGGCCGTACAATAGAGGATCCTGATCATTACGTGTTGAATGTCTGTGCTGAAAGCAGAGACACAAGTACCGCACCCATAAGGAAGATGAGGTTGAGGGAGGTCGCCAACAATGATGGTGTCCGTATAAACAACCATGACGAGATAGCCAAACGCTTGTATGGCATTAAACCACGTTCCTGTCTTCGTATCCTTTATGTAGTGAAGGAATGGAATAACACGGAAGTGCCGTATTCGTTTTTCCAGTTAAATTGTGAATACTACTCTACGTTTTGGCGATTTGGGAAAGGATTCAGCACACAGGTGAGTTTACCTCATGACATAGTACCCGTTTTTAAATGCTTTGAATTGCATACTAAACAGTCAGTTTTGGGAACATTAACAGTTTACATATATTATTGGCATAGACTTATTCATCCCTTTGAAATGCATCATTCGTCACCTTATTTAAGCTCACTCCTCCAGCTAGGACAAAATTTTCAATAAAAATGTATAAGTTATAAGTCAGATAATTTATGAGGATAATTGAGGGTTTTTTTTATAAAATTAAAATGGCATCCATGCACTCCGCCTCCATGCACATCAATCTGAAATTAAAAATAATTTCTCCTGACCCATACTAGAAGCCAACGGTTTATAATGTCAACTCTGTATTCGTGTACTGTTTACTGATAATGGGAGTGCCAACTTAACCCGTCAACCGATTTGAATAATTCTTTGTTGTTGAATAGAGCATCATCAAAAGCATGAACAGTGAAAATTACTGGTAAAAACCCTAATTTATTTTGTTGCTGTTTCATTCATTCAGATAATTTTTGTAAACTTTTGAAGTCAGTGCTGAGTATTTATTAGTTGCATAAATTACCATTATGGCACTAACTGAGCAAATGTTCGCTTGAGTTTCTATGCATGTTAGTTATTGACAACAACTTATTGTTAATACTGATAGTGAGCTGAAATACTTTGAGATTGATGAGTGATTAATTGATATTTGCGCCATATGACACAAAAACTGATAGGAAAAAACATTTTAAAATTCGTCCAGTTACTTTGAAAATTGGTATACACGTGTAATTTATCATGCCGAACACCAGTTTGCGTTAATTAAAGAGTAATATCAATTAACATCTCTTCAATTAATACATGTTAATGTTCAGCATGTTAAATTACGTGAGCAAATTATTTCTGCTTTATTCGGCAACTTTGAAAATATCGGCATGCCGGTTTTTTGCCCCAACCCTGTTGCTGCGCTTCCGCCTTAGCATTATCAAAAACGAGGGAAGGATATTTAAATATCTCCAGAACGGCTGAGATTTGCGTCGTATAACGTTAAATTTAGAGGTTTTCCATGATTATCTAATCAACAAAAATAATTGTTCAAATCGGTTGACGCGCTAGGTAGGCACACCCACTGTAAGCAACAGGCTCAAATACGGAAAAACAAATAGCTGATTTATGTTTGGAAGTGCATGAATCCGTTAAAAATTATTTTTAATCTATTCAATCACATATACCAAAATAGTTTTCGATCGGTATCAAATTTAACAGATTGTTTTAAAAATCTCACTTATTCTTTTAAATTACATGACTTATTGAAAATTATGTCATGGCTTGGCGAGTGAGCTGAATTAAGGTGACGAATGCGGCTTTTCAAGCAGGCCACCAAGATATTCCCAAATATTAATATATTTATTTTTTGTGGTAAACGCATTTAACTTATCACATTTTTTTTACCCAGAGTTCCCTCATAATGAAATCGGGAATTAATGCTCCTCTTGTGAATACAAGAAAATTCTGGTCATCAAACAAGTTTTGGCTACTCTGCGCTTGTCCGTTAGCACCACATCCGATAATCCCAATTCTGTTGGGATGCCAACTCCTGGACTTTGTTGAACCTTTTATGGTGACAGCTTATCGAAGTACTAATGAAGTCGTAACACATTACTACGAGCGCGGTACCACATTTGCTGGTGAGGATATGATATTTTATATTCGTTATTTTAAAATTGTTTTGCAAAAATCTATAGTTTATCGTTCAAAAAAACACTTATTTATTTTAAACTTATGTTGATAACTCAATCCAAGATAGAATTTGAAATGAAGTACAACAGTTATGCGAACATAACATAAAAATAGGCTAATACATAAAGGGGCATTTTTTGACAAATAAAACGTTTTCATTTATGCTTTGTCATTTTTTCTTTAAGGTCCAAGATGGATGCTCCGACTTTTCAAAAAGGTTGGTTTCAATTATCGTACTCCTACGTGCGGAGAAAGTAAGATTAAATGAAAAATAAACAACAGAACTATTATATATTTTAAAATAGCTGGTTTTTTAAGTGGAAGTTTTTAAAGTTTCTTTATTTCCTCTTTATTTTTTGTACTTGCAGAAACTCGATTATTACGTGCATTGTCAACTTTACTGCACCTTCATCCCGCTTGCCGTCCTGAAATATGTGAACATAAATTAATATTGTTAATATTACACCTTCTTGATTAAGTGGTTGGCAGGAATCATAATAATAATTTGTGCATTTAAATATTCTTTAGTTCATTAAATTGCTACTTTGATATTTACTAGTTATACTGTCGTTTTACTTTACTTTCTTTAAAATTATTTAATTTTGAATACTCTTATATTTTATTTCGTTTATAAAGTTATGTATTTATGCTCAGTATATTAAGAAATAATAACTTCAGCAATTAAATAAAATTATTAATTAAACTACACTTTTATTTTATCTTTACTTCTTTTATTTTTTATAGGAGCACAAAATATTTTTTAAATTAATGTGTTTAGTATTTAGTTTGTCATCATGTGCAAAAACTCAAAACTATTGACTGTACTTACATATTATTTTTCGGAAATATGCATCACGTAAATCACTGTTACAAAAGCGTCATTTTCACTTTCAAGGAGCTCACAAAATGACGGGAGATTCGCTATGTATTCAAATATTGAATAATTTCCACGTGTTACTGCAAAACACAATAAGGAATGATTGTCAAGCCTAATATCAGAGTAGATTACATTTTCATCTTTTAAAATATCCGATGGCGAAATCCCAAAATGAGTGAGTTGGTACACAACTTTAAAAAATAATGTTTTTAAGTCACAATATGCCTACACTTAACTTCTGAAATATTATTTGTGTCACGACACCAAATTAACATAAAAAGTCTTAAATGATCTTTCTCTTTAAATGGCATTATATTGAAACCAATCGTATTCAGAACTTTCTCCAATCCAAGAAATAAATGAGGTCTTGTTGTAAGCCATAAGCGACTTTTACTGTATGTATCCCAAATGCAGCTTAATTGAATATCCTCTGCATTAAGCTCATCAAAACCGTCCATTAAAATGTCTGCAGCTTTGTTTATGTTTTTGGGAAAGTAGGCAGCACTAAACTCGTTTTCACAAACGCAGCCTGCAAAAACCTAAAAAAAATACAAATTCCTTAAATATTTTGAAATGCAGTTTACGTTTGAAAATTCTAACAATATTAAAATTCATGACCGGGATGATATCTAGTATAATATACAGCGAATTTATAAATAAAACAGACTAATAAATTCATTCATCCAAATGTTTGATTACTCATTTGTTTTTACTTTTAATGCTGACGACACATTCCTAAGTTCATTACACGCATATATGCAAGTAATAACTAGCAACATTGCAACGCGAAGACATGGACAACAGCAAAGGTCAAATGGGAATGTCAGTGGGTTAACTAATCATCATTCAATCTTCAATCAATAAGGAAAACGACAAGCATAACAGTTTATATATCCAGGCAAAATGAATTAATTGTGCGTGATTGTATTTTGTATTTTCTGAATCATGATGCGCTGGCAAATTTATCAACGAAACATTCTTGTCATGATACAACATACTTTTTATGGTTTGTGGAGATATGAATTTATATCTATTAATTAAGATATTTAATATAGAGTGGGGATGGTCCCTTTAAAATCTCAAACAATGGATTTTTTTCATAATATTTTGTTTCTTAAATATTGATTATCTGTATTATAGTTTAAATCTGTATTTCGAGCGTGCCTTATTGTGCAGCATACGAATTATGTACTCCTCTAAAGATCAAATCATTAGTCGTAATCGTAGTCTTAAAGGTTAACGTATTTACGCAAATACGCCCAAATGCGAACAGACTCACACACGACCTACTTTATTCGGATATATTCCAAATGCTGAATAACCTTTACGCGGACATGGAAATTCTTACAAATGCCGCGTGATCAGGGATCCATAAATCTCTGGTGGCCACACATTTTTTTTGGGGAATTTCCATGTCCGCTTTTATGTAAAGGGCGCAGATCACAACCATACATGTCACACCAGACCTACTCAACGTTTTGTCAAAAACGATGCCAAAAAAAGAACTAATGTGCATCTCATTCATTTTCATCTCAAGGAAGAGTACAAGTCTGAAAATTGGGTAAGGCAGTTTCACAGTGGCGAAATGCTAAATTCTGAATAATATTATTTGCTAAAACTCAGTTCCATATGCATTCCAAATGTAGTCGACTCACATGGAAAATGCTTGGGGGAAAAACTAGTAGTAGAAAAAGTTGGAACTTGCTCGAAGAAGAAAAATGAACTCCAACTCATTCTACCTTTCATTATTTTTGCTGTATTGCTGATGCACAGAACGTTGCATTCATGGTCATTCATTCCTTTTCTCTTCTATTGGTTATCTACCCGGCGTGATCCACATTTCCTTGTGAGTCACTGATATCTTTGTTAGTTTTCATCGTCCAAATGATGTTTTATCCTTAAGAGAGTTTAAGAAACAGTGTGCTTTTCCACACAAAAGAAAGATATCAAAGAGGTAACACTTATTTCGTCATTTTCATTGAATCAGGAGCACACACGTCTTATAACGTTTTCGTGGAGGTTTAGTCACAACAACAGACAAAGAGAAAGACAGACCCGTTCCAAGTCTTAACTGAAATGACTCAAAAGAGCAGAAACACTTTTTCGTCATCTCTCATCTCTGCTCATCAGAGCTCATCATTTCATCGTTTTCTCTTTCATTAAGAGCACACACCCTCAGTCTCAGTCAGTGTCCGACTCAGAGCAGTTTCAGAGTTGACGAATATTTTCTTGGGCTAATTATTAGAAGATTTTTGATTTTAATTAGAATTAGAATTATTAAATTAGAAGTGAATACAAGTTTTTTTAGTTTTGCCAGTCGAAATTCAAATTGTTACCTGATTCGAAAATAAAGTGGTGAACTAAATTTTCATCTCAAGTTATTTTTACAAGGTAGTTGTTATTTAAGTCCTTTCAAAAAATCACAATGAGACGTTCAATTATTGAAGCAATACAACAGCACGAAGGAGAAGGTATAAAATTGAATAAAAAGGACTTGAATTTGTATTCAAAATAATATTCAAATACTAGAAGAAGCCTTGTATAAAAAGTACCTATTTGCTTTTAAAGGATATCAATCGGTAGAAGTAATCGAGGCAAGTGCAAAATATGGAGATATTTTGGAATTTAATCGAGGCCCCTTCATTCACGTTGCTCTCTACATTGGCCGCACAAAGAAAGATCCTGACCATTACGTGTTGAACGTCTGCGCTGAAAGCAAGGACGATGAGTTTGCTCCCATAAGAAAGGAGAAATTAAGGGATGTCGCCAAAAATGATGGCGTCCGTATAAATAACCATGACGACATAGCCAAACGCTATTACGGTGTTGAACCACGGCCTCTTCTTCGTATCATTTGTAAAGTGGAGGAATGGAACAACACGATAGTCCCATATTCATTCTTTCAATTAAATTGTGAATATTATTCTACCTATTTACGATTTGGGAAAGGATTCAGCACACAGGTGAGTTAAGCAGTTGGCCTAGTTACCATTTGTAAACTGTAAATGTTCATCTTTGAAAATTTGGCACTTTGGTACCATTTTAAAATGAAAGCGACTAATCTTTTTTCAGAGTTCGCTCATCATGAAATCTGGTATAAATGCTCCTATCATCAACGCCAGGAAATTTTTGTCAGCCAATAAATTATGGTTTCTGTGCGCTCTTCCTTTTGCACCTCGTCTGATGATCCCAATTTTTTTGGGATGTATACTGGCAGACCTTATTGAACTCACGATGATAGAAACTTATAATACTGTGAATGCTATCGTCACACATTTCTACGAGCGCGATACCGAATACACTGGTGAGCATATGATATTTTAACTAACATGATAATTTACTACTACTGCAGCATTAAATTTTACATAAACTACTGTCGTTAACTTTAACAGAGATTTAAATTGAAAATCGTTTATTTTGGACCATTATCTTTGCATGTCATGTTTCACGTCTATGTCATCTTTCAGGTCCACGATGGATGCTCAAACTTTATCAGAAAATTGGTTTCGATTATCGGCACTGTACATGCCCAGATGGTAAGATTTTAACCGAAAAATAAGCAAAATATTGGGAACGACTGACTAAAACACAAATTGCTGATAATGTCGTACGATATGGTTTAAAAGTGGAAAAACGATTTCAAGCCACTCACGTTGATGCCAGTTTCACTCTTCTCATCTCCATGCACTCTCGAAATGTTTTCATTTAAGAATGATTTTTTTGTTTTGCAGAGATTCAGTTAATAGACGCAATAAAAGTTTTACTGGAACTTCACCCTGGCTGTCATCCTGCAATTCGTTATAGGGAAATCATTAAGTTAATATGGAGTCTTGAGGAAGCGCTCAAGTAAATTTGCTCATTCTGAAAACCTTACACATTATAATTACCTTTTATACTCTGCTTCTGATAAATTTCAACAGATTAAATGATTTGTAATGTGATCAAAGAAAAATCAAATAAAAAATGGTATCATAATACCAAAATATTTATGTGCTAATAAGAATCTTAGATGAATTATAAAGAGTAATATTAAACTGCAGTTTGCTACTTAAGTATCAGTTTATTCATAATCATTAGGCCAACATTTATTATAAGAATGAAATAATGTGATGTAACCGGTAATCTGTGAAACTGCGAATAAAATAAGTATTTATAATTCAAGCTTCTGTCCATATTTTAAAACTTTTTGTAAATTGTGAAAATAATACTTTAAGAATTACAATATGACAAGTGTAAAGTGTGATTGCATTTGAAATAAATTGATTCAATAGAAAACTGAAGAAGTGAAATGGCTGTTCCATTAATATCCACCGCAATTAAAGGCAATTAGAGCTTATTAAACTAGTAAGTTTTGCATTTCATGGCGTCCTATCACAATGCTTTCTGAAAGTCTGCAATGATGTCATGGCACACGCGAAACCTGAGTGAACAAAGAAAAGAACAAGTCGTCCACGGCTAAAGCGTTTCACCCCAATGTTTACACCGCTAACGAGAAGTTCAAAAATCATCTTCAACCATGAAAGCTAAAACACACCTGTTTCCCCTTTTTCATTTCTTATACTAACAAATTCACAGAATATCGCACACAATGTTATGGGTTCTGTAAATAATATTTTTAATGATACTCTTGTGCCATATATGTGACTATTTTTACGCAACTTAAATGTGATAATTGCGTAGTAAAAACAAGTGGTGTTAGACAACAACAAGATAGCATATACATTAAAAGTGTAAGCGCAGTATAGATTTACGTTTTTAATACGATTTGATCTGCGATATGTCGTTATCTTTTGTCAAATTAATTAACACTCGACTACCCGTACTTCAGGTGCAGAAGATCCCTAAAACTAGAATGTCATGAATGAATGTAAGTTCAAATCACTTCTTCTGTATTTTGAATTTAAAAGTTCTTGACAACTAAATCGATTTTAGTGTTTATAAATAAACTTTATAAAGTATAAATAAAGTGTAATTAAGCTGCGCTTTCAAGCTGTGATTCGCAAAACTTTAATCAGACCATCAGCTCAATTTTTTGCGTGGTAAGTTATTTGTTCTGGTTTTTGGAAATTAAGATAGTTAAGATATTCGGAAGTATTTAACTGACAGACTTGATAAATTCAAACTTAAAATCGTTCTGTAGGATTTTACTAGTCCAGTAGAGCATTTGAACTGTGCCTTTCATTCCCATTTCCAATAAACACTGAAAGCAAATAAGCATATTATAATTTTTTCACTCCTATTATCATTAACAACTGCAACCTTACACAGCTTATATGATCCTATTTTCTAAAACAGTTAGAGCTATCAAGTGTCGCAAATAGGTTTATTCAGTGGCAAAACAAGACGCAGTATAAAAATCAGTGTATACAAGCGCATAAGAATCAAATCCAAAATTACTTGCTGAATGTATTTACAAATATTAATTTGAAATATTTTATGACTATTTCTATATGTTTTCACTGTTTTTAGTAGTCGTAATACCGTTTTAAATCAAGGATGGAGCACACAACTGAAACAGCAGTAGCAGAAGATGATCAGGAACGCCAGAAAAGTATTTGCTTCCATTTTATAATTTAAAAATAATAATGTGGGATTATAACAATTATGACATTTTTTGTCCCCACCAGCCAAAGATGTCGTTGTTCCTCTTGAGGTGCTCTTGTCATCACCTATCATCTTGAAATCGAATAAAGCCATCCAGTTTCTAGAAAAATGCCACGATGACACAAAGGAAGACTCTACGATGAAGGATTTTAAGACAAGAGTGAATGAAAATGCAAACAAATGCAAAATATGGCCAACTGGGAAGACGAGGGAAGATGTTATCAACGAAAATGAGGAGGGCAATTCTGAAAAGAGACACTATAAACTTCTAAGAACATTCGTAAATCCTGATGGAACTCCTAAGAAAGAACTGTTGGATGTTGACCCAAATTCAGTTACTTCTCTGCTCGACGTCATAACAAACAAGTACTCCCATAAAAACTTACTTGGTGACGACATCTTGAAGACTTTGGGATGGGGCAAGGAAACTTCAAACAAGTTTGAATTCTGCAACGAGAAGTTTCTAGCTTACTGGACAGTCAGATTCCCAAAACTTTTGTCCTTTCTCTGGGAACAGTACCAGGGGCTTATATGTGAGAAAAATCGGGGAGGAGCGTATCCACCATTCTTCAAAAGTCAATATTTATCATGCTGTCTATTTGACGACAATGACAATTTCGGAGAGCAGCTTTCCATCGCGCTGGCACAGAATCTGGAAGAAGGTAAGACATTCATCGACCTAAATTTAAAATAAAAAGGAATAGTAGCGAATCTTTAAAAAATAAGAAAGAGAGAATAAGTCGTTCTTAAAATACAGTTTTTTGATTTAAAGGTTGGCTGGATGACCGCTTCACATTTGGAGATGACAGAGCCGTGACTTTGGAATTCCGGACGCTGGACACATGTTATCATGACGTGGACGACCATAATTTTCTGGAAATTGAGATCAGTGGAATTGGAGAGCCAAGAGTTATTCGCAAATGGTATGAAATTTCAAATGAGCAAATCACAGACTCTGAGGAAGATATCATAAGTTTAGCGTATGAGCAGGTAGACTCTAGCAAAGAATCTTTCGTAGGGACAATTGTAGTTTGCAACAGGCTATCTGAATTAATTGACTATTTTTCAAAAGACGAGTGCATTAATATTTTTGAAAGGAAGCGAAAGATTATTGTTTTCTCCAATAGGGAGTATAACTTTGAGGAAGAAGCAATATGGAGCATCGAACAAAATATTATCGAATTTTTGCGGGACAGAGCTCAATAAGATGCTAAAGATCAAGAGAAATATGTTTCCCACATTGGATAGAAATATCAAATCCCCAACATCCGAGAAAATGTATATTTCAAGAAATATATACTGCTTAAGATGTACTCAAAGTATTTCAAAAAGACATTCCATGGACAAGAGATTGGGTTACTGGATGGGATTATTTGTTAGAAGAAGTGAGATTGCAGTTAGGAATTTTGGGCTACAAATTTCTCCCGTTTACAAAAACAGAGCAAGTTACCTATCGTACAAGATTTTGGAGTGAAAGTTATAATAGTGGTGGTGAAAGTTATACTCAAATTAATAAGAAGTTACACGTTTGCAAATTCTCTTTTTGAAAAGTGAACTTTTGAAAAGCAAACAGATATAGCAAGAATTCCGCATCAATGCAAAATGATTGCAGAAATATTTGAAGAGAAAGTGCTGAACGGAGATTTCTCATTAGACGACACTGCAGCTTTTGGCCTACATACCATGTTTGAAGAAGTGACAATAGGAGATCTCATTTTTTGGATAATCTGTAATTTATTATTCCAAATACTTTGTAAACGATAGAGAACAATAGCAATATTATTACAATATGATTTCATTTGTTGGTTATACTTTACATTAAACGATGTTCTGTGAATACAATTAATTTTCACTAATTTTAGTGCGGATTGTTGCAAACATTGTTGCATTCTTTCTATTATCTATTGTTCCACGCGAAAATAGTGTGCAGATACTAAAGATTAATGTTTGATGTTTGATCAAATGAGTAAAATCAAGCCATATAGGAAAGAGGTCGAAATCGACCAAAAAATTTTGCCAGTTCGTCATGATAGGCTGAAAGAGCATAAAAAATAATGTAATTTCCCAGTTTTAAAATATTGGAATATAATCACCATTTCCTGAGAGAGAGCCCCAAATATCGAAAACACGTTTCACGGAAACTTAGCTGGAGTTGACAAATTTTGACGCAGGGACTTGAAAATACGCGCGTTAAAAGCGCAATTAAATTATCTAGGATGACCTTTTTTTGGAATTTTGAAATTCGATTTTGTTTAGAAGTAATAACATAAAACACAAAAATTGAGTGTAATTCTCACCATTTGGTATGGTTCACTAAGTCGAATTTTTAGTGACAAAATTAGTTTTACTTTTATTACTTCTAAACAAAATCGAATTTCAAAATTCTAAGAAAAGGACTTCCTAAATAATTTAATTGCGCTTTTAACGCGCGTATTTTCAAGTCCCCGCGTCAACATTTGTCAACTCCAGCTAAGTTTCCGTGAAACGTGTTTTCGATATTTGGGGCTCTCTCTCAGGAAATGGTGATTATATTCCAATATTTTAAAACTGGGAAATTACATTATTTTTTATGCTCTTTCAGCCTATCATGACGAATTGGCAAAATTTTTTGGTCGATTTCGACCTCTTTCCTGTATGGCTTGATTTTACTCAAATAACTTGACTACAGATTCTGGCATTTTTTAAATATAATACGCTGTATTCCTAAATCTTTTGTAATCCTGTGATTCTACTTAATTTGTATAACATGTAATTTTTTAAAATCGTTTCCCAGTGATAAAACTTTATTTTTCTTTTGTAAATATGCAGGTCTCAGCAGAGTGCATAAAATATGCAAATTTGAGTTTCCACTTTTTTGGGAATTTGCCACCTAATTTTAGAAATTGTTTCTAAATGGCTCCACTCACTTTGTTACTGATTTTGTTTGCAACTTTTCCATCTCAAGGGCTAAAGCTTTAATGGTTTATCATACTAAGCTTACCCACACAATGACACAATACGTAAAGTCTATATATATATTCTATTTTAATAACTACATTGACATTTTATAATGATTAAAATTTTTAAGTGCTATAGAAATAAAAATGTATAGAGGAATGGCCAGGCAAACAGAAAGACAATCCTAAATCTAATCTCAGGCAATTCTCCTAATACTAACAATTCGCAGTACATGTATTACACGAGTGATTATTATATTATCAAACACATTTTACATGAGAGTGAGCAAAGTAATCCAAAGTCTTGTTTGCAACCCACATAGTAAAAATCTATTTATTCTAGATTGCTAAAACTATTGTAATCAATTTAAAACCTAAATTTCATGCTGTTTTAGAAGCCTAGATGATATACAAAACGTTGATCTAATGTTAAGTTTTTGACAATATCTTATAACTTGTGTGAAAGGCTTACCAATCATAAAATTCAATATTTTCTCGTATCGTAGCATTTAAGACTAATATAATTACTAAAAACCCATTAGGTTTATGTGCTTTGTAAATCTATGCTAATCAATTTTCGTCATTTGACACAGCATACTAGTTAAAAACCAAACAAAGAAAATTTTGTTTGTAGTTCATTTTCTTAATCAAGTTTTTTCACATGTGGATATTCAAAATATTATTAAATCGGAATACATAGTTGTAAGTGCTACAGACAACCTTAGTATTGCGTTTCTTTACTAATTCCTATTCGTTAACATTATACAAAACAATGCATTTAGTAAAGACTATGGAAACATGCGGACATATCATAAAATACGCGCAGAATGAAATGCATTGTTCTTCTATCAGTGCCGATGAACTACACAGGATGTAATATGCATAAATTCTTACATAAACACCGATATTGTATGTATCGTATACTGTTCTAAAAAAGATTAAACGTACATAAATTTTATTCACAGACTATCAGGATGCTCCTCAAGTAAAATTTTTTTGTTAAAAATTCATTAAAATTTGTGTGAGTGCTTGCTAAGAAGTATTTCATTCTATCTACTAAACAACTTATCCTACAACAAATGAAACACGAGTAAATAAGTGCATTTAAAAAATTGTGAAATCATTTTGTTTCAAATTGTCACATTTGCGTGTGTTTTGAAATCAAATTACAAACTTGGTGTATCTGTCTGAAATGATGTTCAAGTATTTCCTGATTTTCACGAATTTTACTTTTTTTTACAAAATATTCTTCTAGTTTGGTCTATTCATATAGCTCAGGAAATGAAGTTGACTTTCATCGCTTGTTTTTTACTACTTTTGTTCGCTGCTTTTACGATGGCGGTAACGTAGAAAGTCTTGAAAATTGTTTAAATACGTATTTCAATTTTACGAAAATATAAAACCAAATGCCCTTTATGAAGTTTAGAAGCCGGCACCAGGAGGAAAAAAATTGAAGCAACCTGAAGTCAGTGCTCATGGGGAGGGATGGTTAGTCTTCTGCTGCAATACTATTTTTTTGAAACTTACATGAAATTTAAGTAAAAAGTAAAATTTTTAATGTTGCAAAAAAATAACATCAAATAATCCCTTTATATTTTAGAAGCCGCTACCAGAAAATTTTAAAAGACCATTTGCCATCAACTCTTGTGAAGAAAGAGTAAACTTTCTTATTGAAATAGCAAAATGAACCAAATTCTTTCTCAATAAAATCAATGTAAAATCATAAAACCATTTACTCATCTAACAGGAGTTGGTTATACTTTACATAAAGCGATGTTTTGTGAAAACAATTTAACTTGTAAAATTCGTGAGGAATAGTATTAATTTATAACCTATTTTGTAAGGGATCATGATAAGCATTCTTTTTTCAATAGTACTTATTTTCATTTTACATACAATCATATTAATTATATTACTAATCATATTAAATTAACTGTTTGTCATCCTTGAAAGTAATAAAAATGTACTGCTATGGTGAGGATTTTTGAAAGCGATCAAATTGATTGTATAAAAATGAAAGAAATGAATAAATTGAAATTTTGTGTTGCGGTATTTTTAAGCATATCAGGTCATTACGTTTATTTCATAGTATATTACTAGTTTATAACACATTTAGTGCACATGCATTTATCGATATTTTTTTTTAAATCGCAACACAAAATTATTGATACTTTCACTCAAAAATTTTATAACCTGTAATCAGGCCGTACTATCCTTAGTTAATAAAAGAAGAGGTTAGTGCTTTTTCCATATTTTTTTCATGTCATGTTAACACGACAGGAAGCCAAATATATAATACATACGAACTATTAAACCATTATTAAATTAAACTATTATTAATGGTTTACCATACTAAACTCACGCATGCAATGACGCAATACGTGAAGTCTATATTTTATATTCTATTTTAATAACTACATTGACATTTTATAATGATTAAAATTTTTGATTCTAACAGAAATAAAAACGTACAGGTGAATTGCCAGACGAACCGAAAGACAATCTTAAATCTAATCTCAGGCTATTCTCCTAATACTAACAATTCGCAATACATATTATTATATTATAAAACACATATTACATGAGAGAGAGCAAAGTAAAGCGAAGTTTTGTGATTATGTACATAGTATATTTATTTAGTATATTTACTCTAGATCACTAAAACTATTATTATCAGTTTAAAATCTTAATTTAATATTTTTAGTAGCCATGTTCAGGAAAATTGAAAAAAGTCACCCATTATGGACTCTCAACAAATTTATAAGAATTAAAACGATTTGCCATGCATCCATTGGACTACGTTTATCATTACGAAAGTTCACTTCACTGTTAAGTATGAAACGATGCTATATGTTAAGTTTTTGACAGTATTTTTTGACTTAATTAAAAGGCTTACCAGTTATAAAACTCAATATTTGCACGTATCGTAGGATTTAAGATTAACATAAATACATAAATTATATTATGTATTATATATTTTGAAAGTATAAGGTAGTCAATTATCATTATTTCAATTAACACTGCTTATTATTTCAAAACCAAACACGGAAAATCTAGTTTGGAGCTCATTTTCTTTATTTAGTTTCCTCATATGTGTATTTACATCCAAAATATTGGCAGATCAGACAACATAGTAGTAAGAGTTACGGACAATTATAATATTGTGTTTCTTTACTAATTCAAATTTATTATTATTATTATACCAAACTTTACATGCAGTAAAGTCTATGCATAAGACATATCATAAAATTAAGCGCATTGTTCTTCCATCAGTGCTTATGAACTACACAGGATGTAAAATGCATTAATTCTCTTGTTAATTCCGATAATGTGTATTGTATACTGTTCTAGAAGATCAAAGGTACATATATTTTACTCACAAAATATCAGGCTACGGATCACGTCGAACTCTTCAGCTAACAGCTCACGTCAACAACTCTCATATTATTACTCTAAATATTTACAAAATTTAGTGTGGATCCTTGAAAGCAAGTGTTTCATTCTTTCTACTGAAGCAACAACGACAATTGGTATGTATTAAATAAAAATTGCTATTTGTGATGCGACTTGAATTCAAATTGGCTAAGTTTCATTTACTTGCATGTTAGAGCTTACTATTTGACGTAAAATTTGATGTTTTTATGCAAAATTTGTTCAGAATATTTCACTGATCAATCGGATTTTCCCTATCGCTAAAGAAATGAAGCGGACTTTCATCTTTGGTCTTTTGTTTGCAACTTTTACCATGGCGGCAACGCAAAATGTCTTGATTTTTTTAAAATAAGCAGTTTAGTTTACGAAAGTATCTAACGAAATCCGTATTTTGAAATTTAGAAGCCGCTACCAGGAGGAAACAAATTGAAAAAACCTGAGAACACCGTTACTAATAATAAATGGTAAGTCTTCCTCTGCAAATGGAAATATACGCTAACTCTTCTTCATTGAAAAAACTACATGAAATTTATAAAGTAAAATTTGCAATGTTCCAAAAATGTAACATCAAACCATTCTTGTGTGTTTTAGAAGCCACTATCGGAGAAGCTTGAAACACCATTCTCAAATCTTTTCTCAAGACAAATCTTGTGTGGATAGAGTGAATTTTCTACTGTACATAGCAACATGGACTTTCTCCATCAAAACATTGAGAACTTGAATAGGGAAAGTCGTTATGCTTCTGCACTTAGGACAGAGGATTTGTTTTATGTGTGTGATAACTTGAGCGATGAAAAGGATGAGGATTCTACACTGTCTTCAGGTTTTGATCCTAAATTTGATATTACTGATATGTTGCATATTCTTATCATATGTTAGTCTTAACTAAAGCGTTTGATATGTTTGAGAGATTTGGCAGGGATTTTAATGCACGAGATACAGAAACTATTGACACAATTCTGCACAAAGCAATTCAAAGGAAATATCCTCTGTTTTTCATTCATTCATTGGTAAGTAATGCAGCTATGTTTTGGATAGAAATGGTAAAGGTCAGTGCGCCAGTCATTTAGCAGTGGAGTAAAATTTTTGCGGTTGAAAAGATTTTTTGATTAAAATGAAGCCTGAATGCCAGAATGTAAGAGAAAACTATGGTAAAACTGTGAGAGACTATGAACCAAATTAATTACACTCGAAAGAAAATGTTGCTTCAATATTTACTTTTAGTACCACTACGGAATAACTTTTAGATGTGATAATATTATAAATTAATAAATTTCATTTATGTACCAAAGATTTACGTGCACTTTGTAACCTGAGATTTATCAATATATGTTATTTGCGGATAGTTTAAAAAATAGTTTAAAGCTTAAGCATAAGTTTTGTTGCATTGCTGTAATGATATGGAAGCTGTTGAGATATATGATTAGTCAACTATTTAACCGGACAGGGAAAAATAGACATCTTTTATGTCAATAATTTGTAATGTTATATAATCTGACTATATGAAATTAAAATCTATATTGTACATGGGCCCAAAACGCAATTTATGGACTCTCAACAAATTTACAGGAATTAAAAGTTGACATGCATTCATTACACTACGATTACTGTAAAGAAAGTTCACTTCATCATTCATCTGTTAAGTATAAAATGATGCTCTATGTTAAGTTTTTGACAATATTTTATAACTTACGTGAAAGGCTTACCAATATTAAGAGGATGGTGAGACAGCTGAGAGGATGCACTTTTTTCTGTTTACATTTTTTATTTATTTTAAAAATAACTAAATAGTGTACTGAAAATTCTGAAATTACTTGCAAAAAGTGCGAAAGTGCACTAGCTAACATCTTACTTACTAGTTTCTACATAAAGACGCCAGCATACATCAGTTTTTAATTAAACTGGTGGATAACCATCACCGCCTGGCTCTAGCCACATATACAGCCTTGGCTTGTAGCTGGGCTCAGCTACAGGTAATATATCTTACCATAATTATTTTCAGTATTACTGGAATTTAATGTAGACGAGCAAGTAACTGCCGTGACGTTTTTTTAAAAACTTTTTACCATGACTGAGGTGGATGCTACTGGAGTCATCTTTAATGAGCTACTGGCATCTGTTCATCATGCTTGGCAGAATGGAAGAACAGCTGATGAGATCGTCACAGTCTTCAGTAAATTTTACGACAGTGAAGCAGTCCAAGAGGCTCAGCAGCAACTTTACTCCTTAAAACTCATTGGAAAGCGATCAACAAGATCCAAAGATCCTTCAGCAC
>JAQIXW010001340.1:0-19972 GCA_034700685.1 Willowsia buskii | reverse complement strand
AGGAACAGGTGCAACCATTTAAGTACCCTCTGAAATGTATTGTAGACTGTGTATGAAATATTTTGTACAGTTGATTACGAAACCAACTGAGAGCAACTTTTACGTGCCGTTATCATTAAAAACTCATCAAAGCTCTAAAGATTGAAGATTGCTGCTAGCACAAGTCCTAATTGTTTATTGTTTCAATATTACTTACGAAATTAATATTTCATTTTTTGGGGTTAATTAATTTCTTACATGCAATTGTTAATACTTGACTATGTGAAATCAAAACTTCATAATATAATGTGTTGGATTATTTTGCCGATTTATAACTTACACATTTGCATGTAAAAGAAGCTCTTCATATCGCTGTGCGATCTTCACTGAAAACCATTTGATGAATGCTGATTTTTGTATTTTTGACTATGCTGTAAAAATGTAAAAACCAGAAACTGTCTTCTATATGTAGTCTTATTCCAGAGATATAAAAGCAAACTTTCACCGTATCAGCCCACACTTTTACAGAGACGTCTGCCGCATTTATATGCTTCTTCTTTATAGCTACAGCTCCTGAATGTTGTGAATTAAAAATGTATAAATCCTGTAGCCCTTTTACAACACTCGCATGAACCTCTTCAACCGGTTCTATCTATAACTTTCGTATATATAAACACCAGACGAATCAAAAAGAAAGTTCCGTATTGCTCGTAAACCCTTTCTTGACTTTATAAAACTTGGAATTCAAATCAAATTAGAATTTTGTAAGAGTCTTGTTAATAATTTATCATGGTTCATGTTGTGTTGTTTAAAAATTAAACATAGTAAAGAAGGATTCACTTTCATCATTATTTTTCTTTCGTTTCGTTTTGAGACTCATTACAAAACTGTGATAAACTGAAACTGAATGAAAGACTGCTGAAGGATGAGTGATGAAAATCATGAAAGATGAATTAGACGAACTGTCTTGCTGGGATGAAGACGAAGTTTGAAATTCATTCCTGAAGATGAAATCATTGCGGTTTCACCAACTGCTTCCGCTTTTGCAGATTGGAGCATAGCAGGGCAAGATCATTTCATATTCATGAGGAAATGCATAGTAGTACATAGAGAAGGTACAGTACAAGACATGTAAAAGATGAGTAATGAAACTTTACGTCTGGTCTGGCAAGCACACAGTTAAGCAGTTCAGTTTATTCATTTTGTTAATCTCACTTCACTTATCGTCACTATGTGTATGATTTACAGCAGCAAGCATTTCGCATCAGATACGTATGAAGTGTATTTGAAATTACTACACGAAGCAGACTTACCATGAGAAAGAAAATGTATTTTCATATTCATAAGATTTTAATTTTTAAAGATGGTCCATAATTTTCCAACGCTTCTAAAGTATAAAATTAAACACTGCCCAGCGTGATTTCTAAAGGAAACGCCTTTCAGAAACCGTGAAGTTTTGTTTCATCCACCATAGTAGGTATGCCCTTGTTTACCAGCTATGAACTAACACTGTCTTCATTTTTAATTTCAAGTTTGCCAGATTTAAAACATTTAAATGTATGTAACTGTATTGGTTATATTAATTACAATGAAAGTGTCTTCCTGAAAGTAAATTATACTGCATAACAAAAAATGTAACTCAAGTAATCGTACATTTTGCATCCCTGTACTGTACTGATTATATGTATACAATATCTTTAGTATTGAAACTTCATGATGGATGACGCTTTCGTGGAAGGGTAGATAAAGAAAACTGCATTGTTACTGCAGTTGCATTCTGGATTCTTATATTTAGAAAGAGTGAAGCATTTTTTGCATTTACTTTTCTAACGTCATCATAAGATTTTCAACTTTTAACTCCTCGGGCGTCAGATATGCATAATATATCACTTCACCTGATCCTTTGAACTGAACTTCAAGCTGCATAGTTGAATGAAGCACACTGGACAAAAATGCAGTTGTGAAGTGTAAACGTAAGCTCAATTGGTGCAGTAAAGTGGTATTGCTGGGTATAGGGGAGGATGTGACTGCTATTTTACTGTAGGTAAGTTTTGTTGGGTTACAGAAAATGGAAAGAAAGTATCATGGAATATGTAATGTACTTTCATTACTTCATACGTAAAAGCAAAATTATGTTGATGCAATATTATACAAAGTGTAGCATGGAGTGACACCAAAGTTTTGATTTAATGTTTTCATGTACTCATATTATATTTCACAGTCTCGATAAAGTGAGGGAAGGGAGAGGGTGCGAGAACGGTAGTGTTAAAAATATACCATAAATCTTCATGTCGTCATCGTATCATCATCGTATTTCATACTTTCTGCAACCAAACTAAAAAATGGATTTCAAAATACATTGTTAAATCCTGTGAACTTTTTGCCGCTTATACACGAGCACGACTGGATACATATCAAAAAACTTTGAATAAAATTCACGCACCTTTCTTTGGTGAAAGCTTCAAAAAATACTCGTGTATAAAAGTCTTTGTCTTCCGTATACATTACTAGAACCGTACACACAGGCGCATGAGAGGCAAATATGTATATTCAAGTAATATAATATCTTTGTGTTCATAGAGTACCCAATTTTAATCCATGTGCCAAAGCTATTGTACTCTGGTGGTACTATACTTTTATTAAAATAATAATGGCTTATTTTAGCTTCAATGGTCTTCATGCATCGTGCTTTTGACACACCAGTTCAATATCACGATGTCCAGCTAGCACCACATGTTGGTGATAAATGTTTCCCATTACATGTACTGTGGAAAATCTACTCTTACAGAAAGCCTTTCCATGCAGAGACAAACGAACAGGGGAGAGTAGGTAGAAAAATGATGGCACTTGCATAGATTAATGTCCACTTCAATCGAATATTGATAGCAAATGGCCTTTCCTTATTTAATGTGAATTTACCCAGAGAATTGAGATGTAAAGTTTACACAATTTACAACACGAATGATGGCACTACTTATAGCCGGCTGCTGGCATGTGCACTGCACTGTATAACCACTCACATTACCAAAACGGTATAAAAAAGGACTTGAGACCTCAAAATAAGCATACGAACATATTTTAATAATAGAAATTTGATGCAATTGAATATTTGATCTCAATAATTAAAAGAAAAAACCTGACCTTGCGAATATTTCTACGCAAATGGTATTTTTAAACTATGCAATACATACATCATACATTTTGATTTATTTAAAGTATCATGGTATTGAGAATAAATATGAAAGCATTGTATTGTCGTGAATATTTTATGACACTTTTAAAGAGTTGTATAAATTGTAAACAATAATAGGCTTTACACTGTTCCCTTGTTTTATATCTGATACGAACAATATTATGGTACACACAAATCATTTGCATTACTTATGCATTTTTAAATGCATCATAAATCATATCACTCCCTCTTCATACAAATTCAAAACAGATGCGGTCATTTCGTCTCTGAATTTGGTATTTTTATCAGCGCCTTCCATCACCGTTGCAAACAGGTCCACAATATTTTCTCCCTCATCTTTGTCCATGTCCACTGCCTCGTCATTAGGTTTTAATACTATAGTCAAGAGTGGCAATGACAATAATAATCCAAAAAGCTTGGCTCTTCTGTAGCGTCTTTGTAGATTCTCGAAGGTAAACCCTGAGAGCGTCTTTACATGAAGTGCTTTACAATATTGAGAAAATGCGTCAAAGTATACTTTTAGAAGCTCGTTTTCATTTGCATTTCTAATTGGAGCTCGAACGCTTGTGAAGAAAAAGTATGCCAGGTCAGTTGTAGGGCAGGCTTCACGAGCAATTTGGAAATCAACAATGGTTACATCCACAGGCTTCGTAGGATCATGATTGTCGTATCGAAATAACAGGTTGTTAACCCAGCAGTCACCGTGAGCGCAAACCAACCAAGGCTCTGTTTAGAAGAAAAAAAACTACATGATTTCTTGATTTCCTTGAAAATAACGTTCAAAAGACCAAAATTTAACACTTGCCTTTTACATAGTCCTTATCAATTTTTGGTTTTATTCGAAGAAAGCTCTCCTGAATCTCTTCATCCATTCCTCCTGTTAGAAGACATTCCCTCAGAAATCCCATTATATCGGTAGAAAGAAAAGCTCGAAAGTTTTTGGATGCATTGTGCTCAGTCCCCAGTGCTTCCTCGACTACTTTGATACTGTTGTCGCAAATGCTGTCCATCATGGGCTTGAACTGATCAATCATGACTTGCTGGGAATACATTTGATCCTCAAAGCTCTTATACTTTGAGGTTAGTAGATGTAATCCGTGCTTTTGCTTGTATGCCCAGCTTGTAGCATGCATCTTTGCCATTTCTTTCAAGCATAGAGATGCATGTGTTATGTCGAGACCACTAGTTCGGTCGACCATTTTGTATCCTGCCTTTCTAAGGTCAGTCATTATGACAAAATTTTCAGTTGACCATGGTCCATCTTTGAAGGCTATTTTAAAGTTATAATATTATAAATTTAAAATTATCGGTAACGTGTAAATGTTTATGTCTAAGGAAATTGCTTACATTTTGTTATATCGGATCCAACAACATTTCCTCCATGATAAGGCGCAAATGAAAGACAGACTTCATTTTCGGCTCCAGCCTCCACAGTTACTTGCAAAAGCTGTGGTAGAAAGTCATCATACATGAACAACTCTTTTTCAAACACGTTGATTTGATCAAGAAACTCCCGTCTCCCAGGATGATTTGGATAGCATTTAATCAAGTAATGCCTTTCATTCTCTTCCCCTTTAAAGGTCACATCGACTGCATGGATTATGCTCATGTAGTTGTCCCCTGGGTTGGTTCCAAGCTTAGCTGTGAATGTATCTACTTCTTTCTGAAAGGTGATTTCTAGGAATTCCTTTGTGAGAGGAAACCCAGGTGCTTCTGGAGGAGTGATGCTAATTCCAGGTGTTTCACCGTCCATTATAATGCTACCTATGTGTATTCTAGTTTTGGTCGTGCTTTATTTTTAGGTTAACGTAGTTATTCTTATAGTTTTGATGATCTTCAAAAGACAGCTTGATTGAGAATGTGGAGTAAAAGGGAAATCCGCGTGAACTGGAAGGAGTGGGAAACAATTGAATGCAAAAAAATGTGAGTTTCGCTAAACGATATGCATATGAAAACCGCATTCAAGTAGCAAAATCCAAAACTAAATTGATCATCACCACGTCACGGACGTCGCATTTAAAGCCATAAATTGACTGGACCTTGTATTCAGTTCCTATTATATCCAGATCCTATATAATGCTGGTATAAAAATTGTGATATAATTTTTTCCTGTGCTATACGTGACGCTCGGCTGATGTTAATTGTCCCAATAATAATAGTTTTGATCGTCATGTTGTATGTATCATGTGTGTAATTTTTCCTATCAACATAATATTATGCACATACATATATCCATTCGTTACATTGTTACATACATTCTCACGCATGTGACAAAGAATATCATTGTCTACACATATATGGGAAGTGATACATTAACAGCCAACCAGTTAAAATGTACTTCGCGTGTGTTGACCTTACTCAGATTATTCTGGCATTTAAGAAGATAGGCTTGTCAAGCACACTATTGTTTGTTATCTATGTACTCCAAATTTGATCATAATTGCCTGAATTTCGATTCATTTCTCTTGAAAAAATGTTTTACTGTACTAACAAGCTCCGGTTGCCTACAACCCAAAACCAAATTAGCTTCTACATGCATAAATCCGATCCACATAGGAAAAAGTGCATAATGCTCCAGTTCATACACATACGTGACGTATCTACTGCACCAGTATTGTTATCTTATTCAAAAGCGATAATAAATTAACGGATTGTAGCTGACAGATAAATCATTAAAAGAACTTAATATTAAAATTGTAGAATTAATTGGTTCTTAGTTTTGCTTTTTGTGATCATGATTGTATTAACATTTGCGGAATTCTTCATTATATATTGAAGGACACTCACAGGAAAAAGACGAAAATTTTGATGGGTTTATATGTAGCAACATTTTATCAAATAACTTGAACGATAACATTATTTGAATTCAAGAGATGTGGAAATTTTTTTGTTCAGTTATATTTACGTTTGTAGTATTTGTCAAAATGGCAAATGATTGATGACATGTGCATGTAATAATGGATGTGCTATATTATTATGTTATATATGTTATATATATGTTATGTTATATATATATTAAGTAATATGAATTTTACACCTATTTTTTTAAACCATATTTTACATATTCTTAATTACATGATGGGCAGCTAACAGAAGTAACAGAACACTGTAATCTAACTACTGAAGTGACCAGCATCAGCCTTACTATGATGAGTTTGATGTTTAAAAAATGAAAGCTTGAAAATTAAATGGCAAAAAGTGAAACATTTTTAGCAAATAACTGTAATTCACATAAGTGTTAGGCGCCATACTTATAATATGCAATTGAGAGTACCAATTTATACTAGAGTCACGCGTTTCACCTTGTAATTAAAATTAGATAACGCGACATTTTCTAATGAGTTGCTTTTGTGTTAATGTCCATAAGTATCATCAATTATGCCTGTTTCCAGTTATGCTATTAAGTTTTTAGCTTGCTGCTTGAAAAGATAATAATGTAATGTTATCTTTCGATTTTGAACTGGTAAAAAATTGCATCCATGAACCCAGCAAATTCGCCCAAAAGAGATGCGTTCTAGATTTGTCCACCACATTTGGTCAGGAGAGTAAGCATCGTTAACGACATTAACTCACAGTTCCGACTTTGGAAAAAAATAACAGACAATCTTTTCATTCAATTTCATGAAAAGCATGATATTACCATCTCGAACTTAAAAAACCGTTGATCATGATCCCTGCATTGGTTTTGCTAGTTGTTTCTAGCTACCTCTTATTTTCGTTTCTCAAGTCCTGGAACCGACCTAAAAATTTCCCTCCTGGTACTCTTATTAAAAGAATTTAATTCTATGGATTTGAGAGGGAAAATCAATAACAATGTGTGTTCTTCAATTTCATATTTCGTTCTTAGGTCCTACCAACTATCCGGTTATCGGGGCTAGTGGATATGTAGCTAAGCTTGGTAGTCCTATTACTCAATCCTTTGTAAAATTGGGTGAAATCTATGGGTCAATCACCGGCCTCTTCCTGGGGCCCAACCGAACAATAGTGATCAACGGATATGAGGCAACAAAGGAATTTTATACGCGGGATGAGTTTCCTCATCGTCCGCACCTTATCCTCGTTAGTTATCGATGGGGTGGTAGAATGTTAGGTAAAAGTTGTAAAGGCACCCTTATTAGTCCCTGTAACATAAATCATGCTAACTTTTTTCTTTAAATTTGTAGGTGTATTTTTCTCCAACGGCAGACTCTGGCAAGAACAAAGGCGATTTACCCTCCGCCACTTGCGTGACTTTGGTTTCGGTAAGACAAGCATGGAAGGTCTTATTAATGAAGAATCTGAAGAGTGCATCAACTCAATCCGTAAAGCCTTGAAGGAGTCTGGAACAAGCTCAGTCATAAGTGTTCACGACAAATTTGGCATATCTGTTATAAATATTTTATGGGCAATCATGGGAGGAACTCGTTACAGCCATGATGATGAAAATTTTAAGAACATGCTAATAACAATCCAAGAATCGTTTCGAGCTGGTAATATTTCAGGAAACTTTGTCAGTACGTACCCTTTTCTAAGGTTCCTACCTTATTTCAAGAACGAATTCAAAACTTTGACCTCTGGTGGGGATGCAATTTGCGAAATGTTGGAGGTACATTGCATTTGCATCATCTAAATTGTCTTATTCATAAAGAATTAAGCAAGTACATGCTAACTGGATACTAATGCATGTTCTTGTAATTATCATGCAGGAAAGTATAGCACAACATAAGAAGACCCGAGAGTCTGGATCAGCTCCTAGGGATCTCATTGACGTTTATTTGGATGCAATGGTGGAATCTGAAAATGACCCGACCTCGACATTCTCTAGTATTTATCTTTCTTTATCATAAAACTATGAAATATCCTAGTACCTAGACACTGGTTATCTATTATATGTATTTTGCTTTTTTATAGAGGATCAATTGGTGCAAACTTGTCAGGACTTGTTTGCTGCTGGAAGTGAATCCACCAGCAATTCCATTTCATATGCAATTTTGCACATGCTAAGGAATCCAGAATGCCAAGAAAAGGTTCACAAGGAGTTGGATGAAGTGGTGGGAAGAGACCGGCTACCATCTTACGATGATAAACAAAAGTTAGTGGTATATCTCTGCCTATAATCTGTCATAAATTGTTGGTTACTTTTTTAAGTCTTCATTATTTTATTTCTTTTATTATCTGAATTTGTCATTTTAGCCTTCCCTATACATTTGCTGCAATCACAGAAAGTTTCCGCATGTCTCCTGTGGCTCCAATATCTGTACCACATTATAACACCGAAGACGTTAAGCTAATGGGGTATAATATACCAAAGGTAAGTATATACTCGTAAAAGTTTTATTGGAAGAGACTTGTACCGTTTTTTTATTAATTTAATTTTTTTCATGTTTAGGGAACTTGGGCATTGGTCAATTTTACATCCACAAATATGGACAAAAAATATTGGGGAGACCCTGAAAATTTTAGACCTGAAAGATTTTTAGATTCCAACGGCAATTTTGACAAATCAAAGTTGGATCACGTATTAGGATTTGGTGCCGGAAAACGTCAATGCCTTGGTATATGCATATTGTATTTTGCATTTATGTATGGAATCGATGTAATGGTTTGCCAATAAATTAACCAATTCTAGCATGTTACTAATCATTAATTGTACTTTTGTAGGGGAGCCACTAGCTCGAATCAGCAATTATCTCCTTTTCACGGCTGTCATGCAGCGGTTTAAATTTGAAATCGCTCCTGGAACATCCAAGCCAAGCACTGTGCCCATCGATGGTTTCACCATCGCTCCACAACCATTTTCTGCTAAAGTCACTGTCCGGTATTAGTGTTCACTTTTTGCAATTATGTGAACCAGATTGATTCAATACAAATTATATATAATCATTTAAATGAAAATAAAACACGCTAACACTTTTACTCTAAATAAATAATAAAGAAAACTAATTATACAAACAATTTATGCAATTTATGAAAGTTGAGAACGGACAAAAATTTTACTCGAGGAGGAGCTGTAAATTTATAAAACTTTCACTTTCTTTCTTAATATTGATGGTCTCTTTACTCCATTGCTAAATGAAAACGTGTCAGATTTCTTCTTTAATAAATTCAAATCGCCAAATTCCTCCAGATCTCTTTCAAGCAAGGTTCTCTCTGGGGTGTATTCGATATGAATTGGTGGTGGCACATTAAATTGTATTGTGACTTGCATATCGTCGTCAGAAGTCTCATCAGCTCTACCCCTCTTTGACAAAACGTCGACACTGTCAGCGTGATGGACACTGTCATAAAGCTGTTTCCTCTTCAGATCTTCCTTTATGCAAATGGAGGATGTTGCATGAAACTGCTCCGTTTCCTCAATAAACTTTTCGAGACTTTCCTTGTGCACCAGGTCGGCAAGTAAATTTTCATTGGAGTATCGGGATACAAAATGCTGCCGGCAACAACGAGTGCAAGGATTTATTCCCGTTCTACAGTGAGAAGTTGCAGCTATTGGAATGTCCGTTGATACTGTAGCCTTCTTGGATTTCGGATACGACAAGCCTTGCCTCCAAGCTAAAAAGATTTTCAGTCCACTAATTTATTTTGATTAAACTAACTTTAGATTTTTGAAATGTCCATTTTTATTAGCTTGTCGTTTTTAACAATTTGTGCGTAAAAGTGGAATTTCACTCACCAATTACAAACTTTTTGGCTTTAGCTTGGCGAGCCTCTTCCGCGAAAATTGCTTGATACGATTCCAAATCAGCAATACTTACATTGGGCTTTTCTAACAAAAAATATTTGCTGTCTGTATCCCCTTCTGGATTTCTACTTGAAAGGATCCTTGAGCTTGAATTACCCATGTTACTTTCCACATCCTCAATGACTAGCACTCTCGAATGATCTGTTGACTCGTCAGGGGACAAGCTTTTATAACTAAACCCACTAAAAAAGGAACTCGCATCGGAGGCTTGACTTCGAGCTGTAGACTGGGTACTCCTCGAAGGGTCTCTGATTAGACGTGATCTATAACTCTTCTGATTTGGTCGAAGATTTCGTCCGGCTGTTCTTAGATTTGTGTGACTGCGACTTTGACGGGAAGAAGTGGGTAATTTGTTGAGTCCAAGAACTGACCTTACTTTACTAGCTGTGGAGGAGGTGGAAGAGGGAGTACTTCTATTCCGAGCCTGCCGATTCTCTGATGACGTTTTTTTCGGCATATTGAAATCTACAGCCCTTGAGAAGGGTGCTCCCATTCAACGAATTTAGTATCTGGTCTTTGAGGACGCACCATTTGCATTTATGAAATATTCCCTGTGGTCATTATCTTCAGTGAAAGGTTTGGTTTGGCTTGTTTGGTCTATAATAGATGTGCAGTAGGTGAAGCATTTTCAAATTTTTATTTATTTCTTGTTGCATCTTTAATTTTTGTGTCTATGTACAAGACAAATACAAAGTTTGTGCCTCAAATCCCATTATGTTGTAAGCTTTTGTTTGCCAGTCAATACCATGTAAAACTGGAACGGAAGCCATTCATATCAATGTCGCTAGACTACGACCCCATGAAATACTGTACCATAATAACATACGTGATTAGGAGAAACAACGTTATTGTACGTCTCTCCTTCCCACGTTGGATCATAGAAAGGAAGCTACATTATTATGGAACCGAAATTACAAGGTTGGATAATGTGCAAGTTTTGCGTTAAGGATGCGATGGCAGATGAATTCTAGAAAAGTCAGAAAAAATTGTAGATTCAATTACCATTTTCTCTGAAGTGACCTAAATTTGAAGCTATCACTCTTCTCTGGGTTGGGTAAAGCAATGCCTCCTTGCGATGAAAAGACAGAAAAAGGTTATTGGCAGCCATTTATTTTTCCATTATTTGATTTTGCATGTTCTCACTTCCCAGACCACGTTACTCCATCCATGACACAAAATGACATGGTTGATCGCATTCTATTTGGCAAGTTTATATCTTTCTTTTTCTTTCAACAAAGACCTTTCACCTTTACGCGGCATTTTTGGGAATACGCAGTCTGTGAGAGCTGTAGACAATGGATTTCTCGTTTTCCACAAATGATATCCATATTTCACAGAAAATTTAAGTGCACAGATGGTAATCTCTATTCAATAAGTTTGGAACCGGCTGCACTCTCTAGAACTCTTTCTATTTTTTTAATATTTACGGTTGATGGTAAATTTCGTATACCATGTTATGTTTGACAAACTCATTGTGCAATTTTATTTTAAAAGAAAACAGCGTTTCCAAAACCATAATATCTGGATCAAGATAGAGCACGCATGTATGTGAATCCTAGAATTTATCATACAACCTTATTTTAATGTGTTTTGCCACAATGTCAATGCATGAAGGAAGCCTAAAATTAAAGAAACAAGCAAGTATACATCATATATCTCTTGTCAGTATGCTCTATCAATTTAGATTTCCTGGTCCAAAACTCTGATTAAACACTTAAGACTTGAGGTGTTTATTTATTGTGTATTTTTTGCTTGTGAAAAGATTACTTCAAGTGTTTTAAAATTCAGAAACTCGACGCAGTCGTTGTTGATGCGTATTCAAGAATTTTAGACTCTAGCTCAAACAAAAGATGTGAATACACATTGACATTATTATTATTATCATTATTATTATTACACGGAGAAGAATAAAGTTGTGCTTCGTCGAGCACGATGGAGAAAGCATAGTTGCTGGAGGGGATGAACACATTTTAAAAATGGCAAGGTGCTGTGTACGCTTTCCTTCCTGGTTTTGATCCTAATAAATGAGTCTTCCTTTCCTGCCTACTTCCAATTTATCTCAGGAAAGATTTTTTTCTCTCAAGAACTGGATGCAGTAATACTTGGTTTAGATTGTATTTCATAGCATATGTACGTCTACTCTAGTACTTGGAGCGCACTGCATTACACAAAATGTTTGGTGAAAGAGGAAAGAAAGAACTGAACACAGACTGCTGCAGGTCAACAACAAAGAAAAGAAAGCAGCTGTGGAATGTCATTCATTTCCTTTTGTGCTCAAATGATGAAGACAAAATGCTTTGTCGTAGTCTTGAGTATGGAAAAAGAAGGGTAGGGCACACAACTCTCGTAAATATATAAGGATTCATTTATCTACAAAAACGATTCTATTCGCATTTCGTCTCCTTAATCCAAAGTCTAGCCAGTCAACTTTGCCGGTGGCAATTGAATGTCATGTTTCATGAAATCTTCTCTGCAGCACGGAACAACGGATGGTGGCAAACTGGCAAATATACTAGAGAGTAAAGCCAGACAGGAAGTTTTTGTATGTGTGTGTGTAGTCAAGAAACGGCAAGGGTTTATGGATGGTTAGTAGAATCACAGTAAATAAGTAAGATGTGTATATTTTATGTCTTGCTGAAGCACAGAGCATCATGTTCAGCAGTTAGTGTGCGTATGTCGTCTTCTGAAGAACAAGACCTCTCATTCATTTCTCATGCCGCTCCTGCGATTATTATTAGAATGCGTGTTCTTTCGGAAACATATTGCTGTCATTAATATTACAGCTGGAGTAACCATTTTGGAAAGCCTTAAGAAGTTTTAAGAAATTCTGAATAAAAAAAGTTTGGTTGGAGCTACTACTATGTGTACAGCGAGCATACAAAGAATATTATACGTCGTTTCGCTATGTAAGGGTCCTTTGTGCAGCAAACAATTGCATTTTCTCATAGTCGTACAGTCGTATATTTATGACATTGTTGAAAATCGTAGATTTGATGCTGATTATGATGAAAAAGTTTGGGATTTCCGGAGAAGAACCTGAAAAGCTTGAAGGATGTGGTGTCGGCCATAATGGTTATGATGAAAAGCACTGATGGGTAGCTTCCATACTGAAACACATTTTACCTTTGAAACATACATTCATAGTAAAACGAGCAGCACAACATGTTAAGAAGAAGTAAAAATATATAATATATTGGTAGCTATAATAGTGAAGACAGATTTGAGGAACTTGCTTAATTGAGTTTTCCTAATTTTCTCCTTCACACACATACAAGTTTGGCTGAATGCATACAAAAGACAAGATAGGGAGAGGAATACAATGAATGAAAACTTGTGCTTTACGGTTTCCCTCTCTTTTCATATACAAGCTTCTTCCGGCGTTATTAGGGTTCTTTCGTCTTGCTATATGTCGGTCTCTTCACTGCAGCATCATAAACCTCATCATCTCGTATAAATTTATATCGTCTAATGCATTAGATGGTCCAAATGTAACACTAAAGAAGTACATTAATAAAAAGGAAGAAAAGTGGAAGGAGTGATTTTGATTGCGATGATATGAGATAGAGGTCGAAACTTTTCTTTTTAGGAGAAAAAGTATGTAGTAGGGAGGATATATAGTGCGTAAAAACTTTTGTGGTGGGAGATATATTATTCACGACCATTCATTTCTGCTTCATTTCACTTAATAGGCTTTGTTTTTGTTCGAGAGAAAGAGAGAAAATTGTCTCCGCTCGAGCCTTAACTCGAGTTTCCCAAGTAGGAAAAGTGGGTTTGTAATTAGCACGGTTGAAAGCAAATGATGGTTTCACATAAAGTCTATCATTACCTGAAGAGTGAGATCATGATATTATATGCGATTTTGAGCCTTCATGAGAATAGTGCAAAGAAGGGAAATTTGATTAGGTCATGTATATTAATGATGATGACGACATTGATGAGAAGGGAAATCATCATCATAGCCATAACTTTTATGCAGAAATGTGAAAACTAAAAATCTTTGAAAATTAGCATTTATTTCAATGTTACACCGTCGCTGGAATTTATAATACTTTCCGCTTGAGTCTCAGTGACGTACAAGAGAAAATTTCTTGAGCCCTCTGAACAAAAACGTAGAGCTTTCAGCAAAAACTTATATAACATTGTTTCTAATGCATGTGAACAACATTCGTATAAAAATTATATAACAAGAAATTCCCAACTGAGTCCCTGGAATTCTTTGTACAAAGTAACAAAAACATTATGAGCAATTTTAGTAAAAAAAAAGTGCACATGCCAGTTGATAATTTGATTGGAAGAGCATGTTACAGGAGCAGTTTCAGTCAGCTATATACAAGAATACTTAATCTATTACATAATAACAATAAGCATATTTCTCGTGCCTATTTTTCTAGGTAATAAAAAGTATTATATAAAATATCCCTCTCTTTGTAAATTAGTCCTCCTTTAAGGATTTTGCCTTATTTTTCCGTCCACTCATCATCACGGAATCATAGAACAGCTTTCCAAACAGGAATATGAATGATCCATACACCATATTGAATGCCTTGATGCTAATGGGATATCTGACACAATCGTATCCGTGCTCTGAAAAAAAACATAAAGAAACTATAAACTTTGGAAAAAACTTTAGTTAATTCTTAGCTGTAATTAGGTACACAACTTTTTCCGATGAACATGCCACCACTGATGCAGTTCATTCATCACTCGTAGTGGTCTGATTTTCCATAATACTTATTGTTGTTAGTATGCATAAAATATTATAATACATACAGTGTAATTAAATATCAAATTCTATGAATAATGACGAGTTGCACCATGCGTTAGCTCATTTTCCCACGCGCATATTAATCTTACTGGTTGTGACTCCGTACAATGCAGCATGCAAGTCTTCAGCAACCAGGTGAGTGGTAATTTCATTAGAATTGAATGAATTAACAGGAAACAAACAGCGCGATGATAAATACTTACGTTGAAGATACAAGGATGTCATGTTCACAGAAAAACCGATGATCATTTGTGTTAGCTGTAGAGTGGTAATAAGGTTAGCAATTCCAGAAGGTACCCGGACTCCGATTGTCTATACACAGGATAAAAATGAATCATTAATGTGTTGTGATTAATAAAGAAATTTTTAGAAAAATTTAAGATGGCGAGAGGTGCCACGAGGAAAGAGTTTTTATTATGTAATATAATTGCCCTACTTACCTTCAAAGCGAAGTAAGGATACATCAGCGAATGGACCCCGTAGTTGAAAACGCCATACTAGAACAAACAAATTTAAACTGATTATTAAAAAGAACTAAAAACTGCCTCCTAAAGAGTTCTTGTCAACAGGCCACGCAAAGCTTTAAATTAAAAGTTTTTAATGACTTACCCAACGACTAATGGGCTCAACCAAGGGTGCTAGCCAAAGAAAAGAACAATTAAATGTTTTTGTTAATAATTCCAACAAAATTGATTTTTCAATTTTTTTCATATCAGCTTGTTATGCAACATTCGACTTACCAACACTCCATACAACCCACAACGTTACCAAATGATGGTACCTAAAAAACGTTAAAAAATTAATGTATAAAATTTAGCATTGAACTAGAACATATTTAGAGCAATGCGCTTGTCATTTTTTTGTTAATGTTCGAGAGTACGTACCACTGCAGGAAGATCAAGGGTCGTTTCCGTAAAACTATGAAGATTGTGTCCCCGAGTTCCAAAAATTTGGACCATGCAAACAGGAGACTAAACAAATATAAAGTTTTTCATTAAAACCAAAATTACATAATGTTTAAAAGATATTCAAGAAAATATATTATTGTGAATACTTACCCCCAATACACACATGGAACATTAATACCTTTCCTATAAAAGTCAGAAAATATTAAGAATTATGGTAATTTGAATGCAGTTTTAAATGTTTTATGCAATCATAAATTTTTAATGAATTCCTAATTGCTTACTTTACACAAATGCTGTTGTACAAGCCATTGGGTTGACCGAGAATATATATAAACTCTGGAGCTGTTCTCATAAACCCAATTATTGAAAAAATTCCTAGCGCCAAGTTCCACACAAAAAGTGGTCCCTTCAGCTCATAGGCGGGTCTATTCTTCATAAACTCTCTGAGTCCAAATATAATGAGGATATAAATAGCTCCAGCATAGTACGAGAGCTTCCAGTTGTCTGTCAAGAATTTGTGCCAAAAGTAGGGATCTATTCTTTCGAATTCAAAACTTTCAAACGTTGGTGGATCGTCATATGTCCAACCAAAGGGACGCTGTCGCAACACTTCTGCGTAAGCGCTACTGTTCATTATGATAAAATATTATTCAAGGGAAACAAGTGCAAAGTGCTACGTGCGATTGTGTTCACACTTCAACAATTTAACAACGATTGACAATGCGTGAGAGAAAAGTAGTTGAGAACCCAAATCGAGAGGAAGAAAAAAGATATGTGTAACTTGATGGTCAGCGAATTTTGAAATGAAGCTACTCACTCATGCTGCTTGTCGTTCACGACTTCACCTTTGTTCACCACAGAAGAGACCAGAGAATTGAGAAAAAATTCTACAGAATACAATGGCGCAATTATGGTTTTGTGTGTTTTAACGGGTTAAAAAAATGCCAACAGAAAAACTTGAAGATAGGGTGCTGTAGGTGTGCACTAGCGTTTATATTACAGGAGTGGGAATTCGGATTAGTAATGTATTTATGTACTTGTACATGTAAGAATAGCATAAGCCAGTTGAAATATGCGTACCCTTTTATTCCTAGAAAAAATCTACAAAAAATAGCATGCGTTTTGTAGAAGTACGCGTACGCTACTGTCATAAGCTTGTGTATACATGATAAACTGTCTAAATATTTGGTACATACGTGTTCTAAATGTTATTTACTTCAGTGGTTTTGACAAAATTACTTATGAAACATCACTGCAATAAACTTCGAGCTTTCAAGCAGAGGACATCAGACCAATAAAACAGTAACAATATCTTTATGGGCTTGCTCTGATGTATGTATCTCCATCCGAACATTACACATGAAAACGTTATACTTTAGAATTTCTGGTAAAGATAGGCTGTCAATGTTGTCATTGTGTTAAATGAAGCATCTTTTTATCTTGAATGGAAATAAACCATTTCTTAAATGTATTCAAAATTTAACTCATTTATTGGATGTGATAGCTGGAAATCTAGACTCCCTGATAGTACCAAAGAATGTGCGAATCGCTATATATATTTAAAGTCCAGCTTACATATTTGGTTAATCCATCTAGTACCGTACAATTTATTTAGCTTGAAAATTAGTTGACATACATACTTCATTCATAAACTATAGGGTTACGTCAAACCTTTCCGCTACTTTTGTTACTTTGGATTGTTCAGTTTATTATAGATTATTGCTCATGTAGTTAATAAATTTTTGGTGAAAAAGCGCATCATGTTCTCGTTCTAGAAATGTACAATTCTGGTAATGGCGCAATGCAATTATTGTTTGCTTCTTTTAAATCTAGAAGAATGCTTTGATTTTCGAGGAGATACTATCTGTAGGTAGCTATCGAAGCTTTTATGGTTGCAAATCCTGCATCAACATGTGGGAATTTTAGTTTGCAAATTGCTAACATTAAAATCACACCGAAAAGGTGTTGTTGCTGTACATCTACCGTAATTTTCATCTTAAATATCAATATCAGTAACATAACTTGAAACCTTGAATGGAAAATCTAGAGGTTGTAGCAGAGACATAAATTCCTGATTTATGAAGTTCAAAGACTTTATGAGAAGTTAATTTTGCTTTAAAATTATTAAGGTCGTTTTTTGTCCTATAATAAATTTTCATGATATGCGTAATCCTTTTATGATGACGCGTGTGACGACAGTCAGTACTCAGTAATCAGCAACATAATCATGAATGAGCTACTATAGTTGAGCTGGACATAATACAGCTCAGAGGTCGGGTTTTTTGGCTGGTAAAATATGTATTTTTCAAAAACAAAATCATATTTGGAAATTTTAAAGTTTCTTAATCAAAAAATCCTAGAATCCCATAAAACCATACTTGTATAGAATACCAACTAACAACCAAAAAGTGCAATTACTTCTAATTACAAATTACAAGGTTTGGCGTGTGGCATGGTTTACGAAATGGTGTGACGTGTTTCAAAGTAGTAGTGTTACGCTTATTAAAATTTTGAATAACCATAGATTGCGCAAGATGAACTAAATGTTATAACATTTATGCCATATCAATTTTCTCTAGAAATGACCCTGACGTACATTATATCACCAAATTGTTAACTAAACTGTTGTTTTCGTTATTTCAATTCAATCTGTATTTTCCTTTTTTAAACTGACTTTTATTATTTAATTCGCACGCCACCTCCATTGTGTATATTTTAATGCTGTTTTCATAGGTGTATGGCTTTGTGTAGATACCTATGTGTGATTTAAGTTTAAATACGTTACGTAAGTTTTGTGAAGTCACGAATGAGTTAAATTCAACATGTGATTAAAAAAATATTCATGCAAAGTTTCAAACATTTTTCCACATTCCATCGGTCGACTCAGCCGGGTTGCGGTTACACATAAACTCATTGATTTTTACGTAGACAATGACAGCATGCCAAAGTAATGTATTATACTTTCCATAATCCACGTGCTCATGGTCTTCTTAATGAGAAATTTCTGGTAAACCATCAAAACCAATCAGTATTACCTACCATGCTTGACTGGAGTAATCGTGACAGACGGTTTACTGCTTTGTTATTGCTTTCTCATTGACTTATTATTACTATGAAATATTATTGCCTGGAAATAGTGGCAACGCAGAAAGCAAATTCCCATCATTCGATTTTCCGTTCAGTTTGACATGCCGGTTGATTCTTGCAAAATGAAGTTTTGTGTTTTTACTTGTTAAAAGCTAACTTTTGGTGGCGTCATAAATGTGAAGCAAGGCACAGTTTCAGCAAATAGTTATCATTATTATCTCAGAAACGTTTGACTTTCAACTCTGGACACGGACTTCCACCACCACAACAATTCAGCCAGACATATCGTTTGTTTTTCTTGCTTTTCCTTCTACATTGACTTCTTTGAAGAAAATGGGATAATTTACAGAACTAGGGCACGAAATAGTTCATGACAATTCTATGAACAAGTAGTTTAAATTCCGACCGCGTTCCTTTGTATATATACTTGATAGTTCCACCACATCAACATCATCCTATCATACATTTAAACTGTAATGGTAATGATGTTGGTGGCACACAAGAGGTTAACCCAGAGTCTATCTACAGCTCAATTGGATGTGTGTGATATCATGCCATTTGTCTGTGAGTAGTAGCCTTACATCTTGGAACCTATTTGACATTTTCAACTGCTACATTTCTTTGAAGTGGCTTCTATAGTTGTTAGTCTCATGGGAGCGATAATGTTTAAGAATCACCATTCATTCTACAAACACCACGAACTTTGCTGAGCTAAAAATCAGGATTCTTTGCGCTAGTGTAATACCTAATGGTGGGTCATTACTACTTAAGTGTATACATACATCCATGCATATAGAAGTGCTAATAAATGAGGTTAATAAATAAACATGAACATTTCAGTACACACAATTATTTGCAATATTAACTATGCAATTATTTTTTGCCAACAGATTAACATTATTCACGTTATTGTTTCTGCTGTGTGACTGCTGTCTCTCCATAATATGGGAATTATTGAGGTGAGCAATGATGGTTTATGTATATGGAAAGTAAAAAGTATCGGTTATTTATTTATAAATTTGGATTATGTCGCAGGATTGAGAGAAACTGTGCCATCCTTCTAATTTATTTTGTTGGGTCGAATAACCAAACGTAATAGTAATAATATCTAATAAAAGTAAGAATATTTTGTCTAGAGTATAATTAATTAACCTGTAAATTTGTCTTTCCTAGCGATGAGCTTGCGCTCGAAACGTGACAAATACTTTACTTTTTCTCTCAAAATGCAAGTCTAATCATGGGAAAGTTTAAGTTTATGGGAGATGCCTTTGTCCAGAAAGTGGAAATAATGCAAAAAGGCCTTTCTTCTTAATGATGTA
>JAQIXW010001339.1:0-19981 GCA_034700685.1 Willowsia buskii | reverse complement strand
TTTTTGACTTGCAAACATAAAATGACTAAATTATATGATAGTCAGTGATACGCATACGACATAATGATACATATAAGGTGAACCTTATTATCAGGTTTAGTAATAAGACGCAGTTCTCATTCATATATAAGAAAAGATAAAGAAATGTATAAATACTGTGTTTAGTGCTATAAGCAAAAGTTTTTAGGGGCTAATGCAAATTTCGATTTTTTACTCTTAAAAGAGTCGCTGATGAAGAAGAGTGATCTGTTGTGCATTCATATAAGGTGAAACAGGTGTACCAGATTACTTTACTCATTCAGCAGAGAATGTGACACCAGTAAGACCGGTTATACTCATCCAAATACCAGTATTTTGTGCACTCGCTAGACTATGTAATAACAATAACCTCCAAATGTAGATGTAAAAACACGAGCAAATTATTTTTCGATTTTTTTCAGCAGGACAATTTGAGCATTTTTATCTAAGCTTTATAAGCATAACAGGTGCAGAAAAAGTGCGATTCTACTATAAGAACGTGCGCATTTCAAAGCAAATGTACCAAAAACCTTTAATTGATCGAAATACTTCCCAACTAGTTTTTTTTATAGAAAGAAGTCAACGAATACTAGTTTATATACCTGTAACTGGGTCATCCGGTTTCGGTGATTCCTTCCTGTAGGAAGGAACAAATACTGTGATCTGCTTGTGACCTCTTGCTTTGAAGTAATCCACGGCTAATTTTATGCCACGGCAGGAAAATACCTTGTTATTCCCATGACTGAAATTTCCAAAGATAAATGTTTAAAATGCATATTCTCATATATTACTGCTTTCATCACTCAAGTCAATTTTCTCCTTGTCTCAATTTACCTCATCGCGATATTGCTGCCATCGATGACAATATGTCGCAAGTTTCCGTTTGATTGGGGAATAGGTCCAGTACTGCTTCCAGTAGCACCAGTGACTCCTGTACTTGCACTTTCCGCAGGCTCGGCAGTACTTATAATTTCATTCAGTCCACTATTATCATCAAGGAGTATGAGTTCGTTCAACAATTCGTTTTGCGAAGGATTTGGGCCTAATTTACTTAACACTATTTGCACTTGAGTCTCCGTGTAGCCTAATTTTTTTGCGAATTCTAGTTTTGACTTGTAGCTAGGATCTTCCGTGTTAAACTGCAAGAGAAAGTGTATGAAAAAAATTATTAGCTATGAGATAGGTTTAGCTTTATTTTTCTAAATTCTCTCTTGAACAAACTATCAATCTGCATTACCTGGAAAGCTTCTCCTCCTCCAGACGCAGCACCCGGACTAAGAAGGTTGCCACTTCCCCCACAAATTCCTACAGTCTGTTGTCCCTTTGCAGATATCGTCACATATTCTTCAAACTCTTGTCCCAGAGTATCAGACACAGTCCTACTCACATCATTATGGCTAGTCGTGGTGTCCGACACCTCACAGTCGGAATCGTAAGAGCTATCCTCAGAATCCTGGAGTGGTTGCTTACTCCCATGAAGTGGGATACTTCTAGTGCTACTCCCACTGAAGCTAGTACTGGCTGTTAACTTTCCTATGAATCCACTCTCTGGAGTTCCTCCAAGCGGGGATGCACACTCCATAGTTGGGACAGTAGAAGATGGTGAAGAGAGAACACGACCAAACGAACTCTGATTATTATGAGGATACTGATGATGATATAGACCTGCTGCTGTAGATGAAGAAATGCAACCAACAACTTTGCTACTGGTTGATTGTTCCTGAGTGGTTATGGTAGTACTGGTAGTTGTAGTAGTTGTGTCTTGTTGAGTGTTGACTGACAAGTCCATGATGTTGGGACAGTCTCCTGATATATTATACTGATTACAAATCGCTGATAATGATTTCGGTAACGTATTCTCCAAGGCTGTATGGTTTAAATTTTAAACCTTTCCTTACAGCTGCTGGCTTGAAGCACCACTCATTGAAGTAATGACGATTTACGGTCAAGGTCCACTTATCTAGAACGAAAAAAACAGTCAAGAAAATGATTCACATGCAAAAACACTTATCATACAAACATGCACTTTCATTATATATTATGACGTAATGGGTGCAAACGACAAAACAATGACGCCTCTGGAGAATGCGCGAGATGTACAAGTGCTGCTGTACTTAACTACGAAAACCATAAACTACGCAACGATTTTGGATCACACGTGACACGTGCAGAAATAATTCCATATATTAATCCATGACATACGTATGATTCACTTGTACAAACGAAGTAGGATTTGCATAATAATGATTGAACATAAAACTAACTGCATAATACTTTGAACTTGTGTGTTCACAGAGATAAATGTTTGCATTTGCTGGTTTCTGAGCAAAAAAGTGTTTAGCTGTTGCTGAGAGTAGGTATGCTGATTAAATTTTGCTACTGTTGCTACTCATTTATCACATTGACAGTGAAGTTTGAGGTTAAACAGCAGCTCAGCTACTGCAATCTAAATGACTCCCATCAATGGCGTAAAATTATTTATTGCCGAATCACGTAATCACACTCCTACATGCTATTATGCTACATTAACACGAAACAAAGTTAAATGCCTATTATTATCTCACAAGACAAAGTGAATGTGGCATTTTTAGAGTGGAAGTCGTAAAAAATGGGAAAACCAGTGAACCCGGATGTAACCAGATATGAAAAATTCTGCCTGTCTTTGATGATGACATATGTAGTACTAATTTGCAGCATAAACGTTACAGTTTTTATAAGCTCATGATGATGCATCATATTTATTTCACTGCACTAGCTAAAGCTACCCTAAATCGGTGAAATAGATTTTGTTGGTGGAAAATTCCATTTTGTCAACTGCGCTTTATAGAGTATGATGCGTGCACTTTATTTTTTATTCAAAAGAAAGAAAAACAACAAAACATATTCACAGTCAATTTTTCGACGATTTGCGATCGGATGTTGACTGACATTGAATAAAGTAAACTAATGAACTACGTATATAATTTCTCCTGTCTACCTCCATTTGCACAAATTTTCATGGAACACACACAAGCTTTATGTTTTCCACAAGTTTGTCAAGGAACGACACTTACATCCACAATTGATTTGCTGCTGTGCACAAATTAACCCGAGAAAAATTTCCTTCCGCTCTCCCTTTCTTTTCCAAAATAACTACTTTGCCCAGCTCAACACTACTATTTGAGTGAACAAGGGAGCACACCTTCAAACAAACTGACGGTCAGGGTCCTACATGAAAAGAACCCAACCTCAACCTCCCAGGAAGAAACCCTTTTTTTGATGACCACTGGGCTCCGTGTATTTATTATCTAAGCGAAAACCAATGTCCGTGATAAAGTATTTAAATCCTTGGCACGGGTCAGTAGTTAGTAGTAGTAGTAGCTATCTGACTAAACTATCAAGCACTAAACCACTAACTGATGGAATGAGGTAAGTTTTGTGTGCGCTTGAGAGTGATGTCGCTCTCGCTCTTATTGCAATAACGCCCTCCTCCACTTCTTCACCCCAAAAATAATACATGCACTTGGCCAAATCTGAGAGAAGAAAGTACGACAAAAACCCTTTCCCAGACTCAGCAGAGCGTGTATTAACTTAAAAAGGGATAACGTCATATATCGAGGTCATATCAACTCATAAAAGGAGTGATCACTTCTTCCTCTAATACAACTTTGATATAAATTGTATCAAGTTCCTTACCGCATATTATTGCTTGAAATGAATTGGATGGCTAAAACTAAACAAGAACTGAGCCACTCATTGACCAGTAGTGTTCACTTAAGTGGCTCAAAAAGATGAATGAATATAAAAAAGTAATCTTTTCATAGCAGACATATAGATAAGCGTATATAGAACGCGTGTCCGCTTCTACTCTGTGTGTGTGTCACAAATGATAACCAAATCTTCACTCTTGGCAGTTTTGGTACTTGTGCACTATGCACATTCATATGCAATACAAAAAGAAGATTCACTTCTAGTCGCTCCTCCTCACTTTATTAAAAGTAAACTTTTTAGAAAAGGAGACAGGATTCAGGATGCGGATTATCGTAGACTATTTAACTAGTTCCGTTCACCGCTCACGACAACAACATCAATAACAAAACGAGCAAGTTTCAAAATAGTGAGGAGGGGAAAGAGTTGCAATCATACAATTATATACTGAACAACAGAACAAGGCAATAATGGAAAGCACAGATTCACAAAATATAATGCTGCGTTAACTGTACCTCGTTTAAGTCAAACAAAACTCATAAGTACCCTCGAACCCCTTGGCAGTTCATTGCAGAATTTAAACAATGAACAGAATGGACTTGTGTGACTGATTTTCATCATGCACAAAATCACAACATGCATTGAACTAGTATCCGTGCAATATCGTTAGCAAAATCTACTAAAACACTTACTATACTATTCTGCCACTATATAAAATGCAATGCATCTTGCATTCTCAAAAACAAGTAGTAATGCCACCATTAGCCAAAATCCTATAACTTTTTTTTTTCAAATTTCAAAATATGTTCACCCTTTTGCAACCTAAAACACATCAGGTACTATATTATCAGTACTGCTACACATTATCCTACAACATCCTGCATTTCTGTAGTACCTATGGCTGGTTAGACCACTCTTTAAATTAATTGCCGAGTACGCACAGGAGGGACAAGAGCTCATATTCAAAACAGCTCTGAATCCTCGTTTTTTCCTTTGAAATTCGAAAACTTGACTCGTTCAAGTCTCTCTAACTGTTCAGTTGAGAGCTGCATCTATCTCTACCGTGTCACACAAGTTGAACTATTAGTCTGCGTACTAGAATATCGAGAGTTTTGAAAACTCTGCATACCTATTCATACAAATTATATGTTTTGAACGCTGATGCAGCAGGTACCCATGTCAAAACGCTATTTCACACACATAACAATACACTCCACATAATAGAACCATTTTTTTGCATGCAACAATGCAATATAACAATCACTGCAAATAATCATAATGATACATGTTGAAAGCGTATATAGAAAGAACATACCATGCTATTTTTTTACATGTGGCAGGATAAAACATCCTGGTACGGTATTTACACGCACAAAATTGAAGTACTAATAAGTTTAGTGTGTTTGCTATTATTTTGCTGTAGTAGCACGTAAGTCAAGAATGCAAAAGGCATTTAACTGGTCACACTAGTACTGCTTAACACAAGATCCTCTAGTTGACTGGCTCACAACAATGGGTTTGTTTTCAGTTAAATTATCAGTGTAAAATAAAAGAGAAAGAACAGAGAGTGAGGTAAAGGGAAACACACACACACATCAAGAAAAAATGTGAGGATGAAACCATAAGACTGACTTTTTATGTTTTCTTCTGCTTCTCCTTCGTCTTCACTTTTGCACGATGCGGAGTCTACAGCAGGAGTGCATCAATCCAACACACATTCAATACTAAGCAGAGATCATCTTTGCAAAGAAAATGAGCTAAACGGCACAGGTGATGACGACGATGAGTGTTTGAGTTGATGCACACGTTAGAGTACCTAAAGGAAAAACTACCCATACAAAAAACAAGGGGAACTATGTAGTAAGAATTTGTAAAGAACGGAATAGAATGATCATCATCATCATCATCATCATCAACACCAGCAAAGCAGGATCTGCTCACTTTCAGAAAGAGAGAGAGAGAGAGCTCTTCACTTATTTGCCATCATAGGGACTACACACAATCGTGTGGTAATATGTAATAGCGAGAAAGAATATTACCCTCATTCTGAGACGGATATCGTCATCATCATCATCGTGAAACTTATATCGTAATGCAGAGCGTACATTGGACTCTTCACAAATTCAAATGTATTATGTATACAAGAGCACTGCCCATAACCATCTGATACTACTACTATTTCACTCATTCCACATAAATAATTTTACACTTTGTGTGTATATGGGCCCCTCTCAAATGTCTACTGGTCTGTGGTGAGTATTACTCAATGGACAAAGATTGGCTTGGCTACTCATGTGCTCTCTCTCTCTCAGTACGTGAACGTTCTCTCTGTTTCTAACTTTGTCTTCTTATTTGCTGTGGATTTGCATCCTAAAAAAGTTCATGACAAGATAATAATTTGCAGGAGCAGCAACTGGCAACAGCGAAAATGCTTTTCAGATATGAAGAGCACGCATATTATATATCGTCGAGTTTAGCAAAGTGCACATAGGGACAATCATTATTATAATATCATTCATGGTTGTATGAATATGAAGATGATGACGATTCAGATAAACTTCATGCGTTCATTCTCTAAAGATTTAGTGGTTTATTGTAGGTACTAAAGATTCATAAACTATAAAATGTACATAATAGCATAATATATAGTAGTACTTACTTTTTTTTTCGTGCTAGATTGTGCACAGAACAGCAAATTGGTAAGTGTTCATAGTATTATTATTACAGGGAAGCACGTTATTGTGTTGAGCTTTGTTAAAGTTACTGTGTATGAAAAAAATCACTTATATATGAGTACTGAGAACATTAGCACAATAAGCCTTTTTTACGGAAGGCAGCATCACTATCACATTATTATGATCTTCATCGTCGTCATCATCATTATTAGTTGCATGGCCAATCTTAAGTGAACTCCAATTTGGGGGATCCCGGATCTACTATTCACTTCACAGAAAATGCACATATAAAACACACCAACTAACATAAACATTCACACATGCTTTTCATCTTTATGATATTTAGTTCAACACGTTGTGTTGTTACTTTAAAATGCAAGCATTGTACTCGTCGTAGACGTGTAGGTTTCTTTTGTATGTGTCTGAAGTAAAGGGAAAACACTACGTTACGCACACATCAATTCACACACACACACACGAAGCCCTAAGAACAAGACCACTGACTGACTGACTCTCTCGATAATTGCGTTTAAGAACAAGGGTAAAAGCCAAACTGCAACCCTTAACGTGTAGATTCACATGGTCATTATATTCGTCTCTCTACCCAAAAATTTTCATATTATTATGATTATGGTCATTATTACAGAGTTTACAGACGATAATAACAACAATAGCCGCTTGTAACAGCGTAACAACTTTTATGACAACCATTTCCCACTTATTTCACACTTCTCTCTCAGCAGAATAAAGCATTAAGCTGTAAAATTATATGGAAATCATGCATATACACATTTTCTGAAAAGTTGCCTTTGGAGTCTGTGTGTGTATAAGTTTCTATTATTATTATTACTCTGTCCCAGTCTAAACATCTTTTTGGCAGATGAAAAGGAGGCGAATACTATTGATATTGATTGATATTAAATATTATGAATGATGATATATGGCTTTATTGACTGTACCCAATTTTCAAGATCGAAGGAATAGTAGTAGTTTACTAACATAAACATTTATACAGTCGACCTAAACAAAGTTTGTTTTGAGAGATATAATGCGCACTGCATTAAAGTGACTTTAGGCTAGAAAACTTGTTTGCTTTGACACCTTCGTGCGATAAGGACACATATGTCCCATAACACCTATTTATCGACAGATTTTGGCAGCATCAGAGAGTTGCCGAAAAGCTATTTAGAAAGACGAAGTGAAATTGGATGTAATCAAATCAAAGTAACATACAATCAAAGCCAATAAAAATGCACAGTGTATTAGTGTATGATCATGGAAGAATGCGTCTGGGGACAATGTGTTTTTCATATTTTGATTTTATGATCTCCTGTCATGCAGCCATCAAGGAATATATTATATATCGTTTCCTGCATGTCTTTCACATTTTGTGAAGCGGATGCAACTTTAATCACTGATTTGGGAGTCTCCGCGAGTCACGACAAATAGATTTTCCGAGGAGAGATCACAGACGTTTTCCCAGAAGATTATGGCGAAATATTCCAAGCATTTCACGATTGAATATTATATGAAGGTTTGATTTGGTTTCAGCATTTAACAAAAGATTTAAACTACATACCAAAACTACAATGTAAGCTTATACATTATTAATATGAAAATGTGTTCTTGATTTAAACACTTTTAGTAACTTTTTCCCTTTCGCAACTGGCTGCTATTCCATTAGGAATTGACTTTCGTTTACGCTGCTTCAATACTTATTTGCCCATTTATTTTAACTCTTCTAAATGCCCAGACAAACTTTAAATGAAAATTCATTTGATAATAGCTTCTTGTGCTCACTCTACTTTGCTACTTTCTTAATGTTTTTTGATAGTTAAACTACTTTTAACTATGAGCATTCATTATTGCAACTGCTATATAGCTCAAAATTCACATCCGCTTTGTAAATTTGGAGATAGTGAGATATGTGTGGTGAGAGATGATGCTTGTGCGATAAGAAAGGCTCATAAAATCAGTTATTATTACACACACACACACCACATCACACACAGCAGACGCACACGACTACGGACTACGGTGTTTCTTATCTGTTGTACGTACTTAGGGATCCTCAACATAAACTCCTAAATATCTAGACATCTTGTAATGCGTATATGCTAATGGTGGTGGTCTTTGTTTCTTTTTTTTTTCACAGGATTACCACCAGCATGGAGCCAATAGCCATGAGTGAAATTTATTTATAGAATTTAATCTCAGATTTCAATTTTTAATATCTGTACTCTCAAGTTCCCTTAAGTCACACTGCAAACCAATTATAATTTTTACATGCATGCGATATTATGGCATTCAAGTGATTATAGTGAAAAAGAACATTGACGACAAGTCTTTGGATTGACACTTACAAGACGGGATTATTTTTTGTGCATGGAAGCAGCATCCACTAATAACTATCATCTCACAGGAATACCAAGATTGTTTGTAAATAACACATCATTAATTCATACAAACGCTAAAATATCATGGGCCATTCATCATTCATCCTGCGATGCGCCTGTCGTCACCAAACTGTAGAAATTGTAGAACGTGCTAAAACTAGCATTGTGTTCATATAAGCTTTTGCAAGTATGGGCGCATTGTTTGCATACGAAGAATAACTCAACCATGTGTGATACAACAAAGCATAACACGTTTTCATAATAATTATTTCAAGAAATTTCTATTCTCCCAAATAGACGTCATCAGAGTAATAGCCAGGTACAAATTGTATTCAAAGTATACTGGATCAATTTTCAAGTGCACTTTTTTCTGTCTTTCCCTGCCATTCATACAATGCTGTCGTCATTCTAATTTATATATACACATAGATTTACAGAAGAGATAGATGCACTTACACTCTTGCTGTGGCTTTATAGGCTGTTGCTTTTGCTGCAATACAAGGTTTTTTAAAAGCAAGATTTACTTATCTTTTTTTCATCTCTAAACAAGCATATTAAAATGCCCACATGACTAGTTCAGTCGACGTCATCACTAACATATTCAATTTTGATCATCATCATTCAAAAACTGAGAAGCCATACAGCATGCACTCATACATTTTGGAAACACACACAGCAACAGCATAGAATCAGGTTTTGCAATATTCAAGTTTACGTCCTGCTCAGTCAGTCATAAGAAGACGAAAGATGAAATAAATAAAAAATTGAAGAAGGCGAAGGTAAACTTTTATAATCGTACAGAATCTCTTCTATCCGTTCAACTCAACAACACCCGATAAACGACGCACGTACAAAAATACATGTGCAAATTCATCATCATTACTACTACTAAAATATTAAAAATGTACGTAAGCAAACGATTCAAAGCCAGCAACAGCAACGAAAAGTTACTTGACTGGGTGGTTCGGTGGTTGGTAAACAGCAGTTTGCAAGGCAAGATCTCGCCAAGAAATGGAACATTTTCAGTTGCTTGTTGTAGGTTTGGTTCTACTTATGACTTTATATTTGATATGATATTATTACACTGCAAAAGAAGAACATGACCATGATCATCCATTCAAGTTACTCTATTGCGAATTAAACTATATGCTCTCATGATTTACTAGATTTTCTGTGCACAACAGCAAAACAAAGAAAAATATATGCATTTTACGCTAAAAGCAAAATTCATTGCGATTTTTGTAAAGGAGTTTCACACAACAAGTTTGAATTTAGCAACAAAGATCTCTGATGCACTACACACATGGTTTTTGTTCTGTTTTCTCGCAAAGAAGACGGCGGAGAGTCCAAGTTACTAAGTACATTTTAATACAAACATCCTGTTCTCGTCCATTGATGATGATCATCATCGCCAGCGTCATCATCACGATCCGGCTTTTCATGAGATGCTGATGATGTTACCTTCAACTTGTGTACCAAACAAACTCTTAAGATGAAATGAGTGAATGTATATCATGCATGCTTGTTGAGACTCTCATCTATTGCAGTCGCAGTTATTTTTTGTCGAAGCTGTTGTCAGGCTCAAATTATGAAGTGCATCGTGAACTGAAGAGTCGATATTTAAATGATCATTATCGTCTCTACATGCTTGTTAAGACTTGTATATTAACAGCTCAAACTATAAAGTTCAGTGTTTTTAATCAAAAAGACTAGACAAGGCAATCAAGGCATACAGCATACATTATGGCTTTTAAGCATACACTATGGATAGTGGCTAAACTGCATGTAGCTTCATAGTCGTAGAACCTCAAACGAATGATAATTGATAAAACCCTAGTTTTAATGATTTCTTTGTAAGTTGAGCAGAAATAAAACCAATCCAATATTTTTAGCATTCTAGTGTTATTACCTATTCCATGAAAACTGTACACCAGTGATAAGCGAATGAGTTTATGAGAACCTTAATTAATTTTTGGAACATGAGTGTGATGGGCGTTTCAAATAATATAAATATTAGGCAAGAAGCTACGCCACAGTCACACTTGCACGATTTACTGACTAAATGGATCAGCCCGCATATTTAATCAGTAATGAATTCACGAAAATTCCAGGTGGACACAGCTAACGCATGAATCGTTAGTATTTAAGACAATTAATATAAAACGGTCTATTTATCATCGAATCATTTCAAATTTTTTAAATTTGCCATTTCAAAGATGAGCGCTTTTCGAAACGAACAATGCAAGTTGCAACATTCAATTTTAATTCCTCTCTCAATGCCGAATTGCTGAATCTACACTGGGTGTATTTACCACATCATTAGCTCTCATGTCCGTCCAAAGTCTCATTTTGCTTTCTTATTCCGTAATGATGGCTTATTATGCAACAAAGGATTCATTTTTGTTGTGTGGCTCAGTAAAATGTACCTACCTACGTTGATTTAATCTGCATGCTGAGATTATGTACATGAGTACATATGCCTACCTAATCTACTTTTTCGAAAGATACGTATCGCCAATCGCCACACAAGAATTTGGGACTTTTATTTATACGTTCACATGCTTCATTCTATTTCTACTGGTTGCATTCTCGCCTGATTTGTAGTGGCGGAGGTAAATCCCAATGAGTGAAGCTCCTAGTAAGATTTTGTGACTGTGATATTTGGGATTTTCTGTTTTCAAAACCATTGCCGTCGGCGTATTGGAGTTTAAGCAAGTCTGTATATATGTCATGTCGCTTTAATGATGTACACAAGAAGCACATCAGACTTTTACGATTATGATATAAGGAGGACCAGGAGGATATGAAATGTTATTTCGCCAATCTGTGTACCAAATTGCAAACTTAGTTTTTACGTGTTTTTGTGCTTGATCGTTCTTATTTGAGGACTACTGGCAGAGTTGATTTTAGTGTCCAATAAATATTTGCAAAGCGGATACGGTTAATTTAGCTACATGCTGCTGTCCTGATCTTGGTTAACGTGCATCAACTTCTTTCACAAGTTACAAATGGTCCGTGTAATAAATAAATGACAAAAATCCGTATGCAGGCAAAAATGTAGCGTTCAACGTAGATTCTTTCTTTTTACAGGGTAGTGTGCTGCAACTTGCTTATTATCAGCATAGGCATTTTCAGTTTTTAGAATCAGGATGCAGGATGTACCAAAAGTAGGTACCTCGAAAAGTAGGATATTGTCTGTAAAAAGAAAAGGCTCTTGACTTTTCTGGGTCTATCCGTTTCGAAGCAATAGTGCTATCGCACCTTGATTACAAGTGATGTGACAATGAAAAAGGAGCTTCAATCTTGATTTTTTCAAGCACATTGCCAATTTATTATTAATTTTTAGGGACATGACTGAAGTAGTTTTGTTCACTCATTGTCATCAAAAGCGGATAATATTTACGTGCTAAAGAATCAAAAGAAGAGAAGCTAAAAATAGCTAAATAAGTTTGATGTGCCTTTATGCTTTTTTTCATGTCTCTATTTAGAAAATTTAGTATCACGAAAGGAGAGAAGCCCATTTGCCATTAATTAATTTGGCATTTCAAAAGAAAGCAAGTTGTCTCTACTCAGAAATGTTGTTTTATTCTGCTCTGTAACAACTGGTGAATGAGTACTTTGTACTACTTTCTGCAAGACTCAATTTTTGATGGCCGTGGTGTATCTAGACTGAATGTACAGAACCGTTTGGTCGTTTGCTGTTTACCACGAACTCCTCCAGGCTGAGAGATTACAGTTGAGTAAGAATGGGAGACTTTTAGGAGGGGAAAAACTCGTGAAACTTTTAGAAGAAAATCGGTTAAAAATTAGCTTGCAACCGGATATTTGTTGAGCATGACCATGCCTGTTCGTGTTTGATAGGCTACTTAGCAAATTAGTCTCTCTCGCACCATATTGTTCACTTCTCGCGTCACGTTTCACGATGATGTTATTTTTCACAGACTTCGGCCAGGGAAAAATATTATTTTAGCACAAGATATTGTGTTTATAGACACCATGCTTTGAGATGGCGCAATAGCGTTAATAAAAAAGTCACATATTATTACGCTGTAGATGAAACGTAACAACGTAAGAGATGTGAATGAAGCAGAAGGATATCCTGACAAATTCTAGAAAATGCAATTATAATTACTAATAGGTATATGTAATGTATGATTCCATGAACTATCCTGTATTCAAGGTCGAGACTCATGTTTTTTATTTGACAAGTTAGATTTCATCAGATAATACTTTTTTCATAAAGCACAAACGTATGTCTTGTTGAGCAACTCATGTAAAACAACGTCCGTTTTTTTTCAATTGAAGTTTTTAACCAGTCACTAGAGCCAGGTAGAAGAAAGGTTCTTCATTCTCATAACATATTAGCATAAAGTGGAATGATGATGAGCGCATAATAGGAAAATCTATTCTGCTTTTGACTTTTTCTTTATTTGGACCTTTCATGAGTTTCATGCTTGGAGCTAAAATTTTCTATGAATGAATGAAAATAGAAGTTAAAAAACGCCTCACCTTAGCTGGTTTTAAGTGTTTTTACTCAAGAAGCAGAATTCGTTTCGTTTATTCGTTCATGTGCACCTACATTTTGGGTCTCGCATCATTATGCATCATCCATCAGGCGTTTCTGAATGAATGTTTTTTCTGTGAATTCAGGCTTGTTATATTTGTAAATTCCACAATGTCTCATCTCCGCATCCGCATACGAGTTTTTCTAGCTTTTTTATACACATTCGGAATATTTGAAGTACAATATCCTTCGTCTTTTAGGTATTTAAAGGGAATAATGAAACTTGAACTGTATAAAACAGCGGAACATATGCTTTAAGTGCACAAAGGCTGTTCGTACTCCTTTCAATCAATTATATCGAGTTTAAAAGCGTAGGGTAGGTAAAAAGGTACTAGTCCAATCTGGTCAAAGTTGAGGGTGAAAGTTACCAAAATGATTAAGAATAAAATCGATCACAACTTTAGACTTCTTTATAATCTCTGGATTTTATTTATTACTTTCGTTTGTTAAATAACCGGGAGAATTGTGTCTATAATAGTTAATACATGAGACATTCTCTACTTTCCTATTAGTTAATCTCGAAACGGCTGTCGAGCATTTTATTTGTTAAGTGTTACCAATAATCTTGCAACTCTAAATTCGAAGCAAATCTAAAATCTATGCAGATATAAAATTGATTTGAAGTTTGAAGTACCACACTATATATCGTAATGACATAATATGTGTCCTCGAGTAGCCTCTAGACTTGCATCATTATATAGCTGTAGTTAAACTTAAAATCTAAAATAAATCAACCTTGGTGTTAGGTACTTCAACTTAATTACTAGAACTAGATATAAACCAATCTGGCACATAATGATATAGAAGGCTTTGGGAATTTTATTCTAATATCTGGTTTTAAAATTAAAATAACACTTAATATTTTAATACACACATATTATTTTCTTAAAGCTGGCGAAAATAATGGTATAGCTTAGAAGATATTGACCGGTTCATCACACATTTTTGGTGACTTTTACAATTTTAATAACATTTTAATATTCCGTTTCGTTGTTTAAAAACTAAAATAAATTACGATACAATAATATAATGTTTGTAGTATCGAATAAAGTTATGTTATATGAAAATGAAAAAGAAATAGTTTGTTTCTTTTAAAGGAAAAGCTCAAGGAACTCTGTCAACATGATTTTCTTTTGCAAACAAATCTACATTTGCACCATGGTTCATTCTACGTGCAAACGTAGTATTTTTTTCAGCCTTTGCATCAGAGATTTGTGGTCCAATAATGTCTCACAATATAGCAAAATGTATTTTCTTTGAAAAAAGTTGCATGGGCTGAGTGTATGAGTTAACAAGATTATAATTTCTCTAAACAACATTTACGAAACAATTTGAACTTTCACCACATTTGTAATAATTTAAATATAATTTACAGGCAGTTTATTTAATACATTAACGTATTTTCATATAGATCGAATTCCGTTCCCTACTAATGCTGCCAGGCTATAACTCTGAGTATAAAAGAAACGATTGCATTGGCTGGTTGGCCTTGTTCAAGCTCAGCAAGAACGAGTAACGAGTTTTCCGTGGCGCGAGGTGCCCTCGCCACAATTCCAAACACTTGTTTCACTTCATTTCCATAAGCGACACTACGACCGGGCAGTAGGGATGCATAGGAAATATCATTTAAGGCAAAATGTAGTCGGAAAAATTGTTTTCGAAACACATCTGTAAGCGTAAGACCGTGTTTGCTCAATCGGAGAGATATCGGGATAGGCGACTTCCCCTGAATTTTCGTTATTCCCCTATGTATTGCTTCATCTCCTGTTAGGCATTCCACGGATGTGATTCCCAGGAACAGGAGTTGACAGGCTGCACCTATTGGAGGAAAACGTTAAAGTGTTATTATTAGTTTTTTTTTTACAAAATTTGAAATAAGGTATGTGTTTTTAAAATTAGATATAGTTTTAAAATATTCCGTCCATACCCTGTCGTAGAAGCAATGCGGTTGTTGACTGGCTACTCTTGGGTAGAATATCTAATTTAGGCATAGCTAACGGTACGGGTAAAGCTAATGGGTCGATCGAATGCGCATAAACGAGTGCTGAAAGAGAGCCTAAATAAACAATATGGCAATACAAATAGAGAGCAAATGATTACTTTTCATTAGAAAAACAGCTACTGGAACAAATCCAACAACTCAGCCCTCTTGAAGATATATGATGATAAAGAGCCAAAAATATTTAAACTGTGTGCAAATATTTTTATAAATGACTTACTAAAGACTGGTTCAAGAGGACTTCCTCGTAGCCTCACGCCAAACCTGGTTGGCTCAATTAAAAAGTGTCGGATTCCCTTCTCTCCTGCCGTGTCACTCACTTTTACTGCTAGGCCGAAAGCTCCAGGAAAACTATTAGAATTTCTTATAAGAAACGCTCCCGAGCCTTGGTTCACTAGCGCAGCTACCGTCTCTTCTCGGGAGGCAAAGGGCTTGTACCAATGCTCACTAAGATCTTGGGCGAATTTTACTTCACTGTCTACCATATAAACTGGGCGAGGGTTGACGGGAGTTTGTGAACGCTCCATTCTGTTTGGCAACTCCTGTAATACTCTGTTGAGGACGGAACACACAATTTACAGTCAACATAATAAATGATGGAAATCCTTATTTGATTTCATTCCATTTATCACTTACGGAACACCAGAGGAAAGCTGTCGTCTAATTCCCTTCGGACTCCGAGGAGGCTTTCCAGGACTCACAGGCCTTTGATTGAAGTAAGGAGTCGGTGGACAAGTAGGAAATGGAGTTTCCACTACATTGCTTAGTTGACTGGGGGCTCGTGTGGAGCTAGCACTTGTCATACCACGATCGTACGCACTTTCCGAGTAGTGTCTTTGAACACGTCTTCCCCTCTGAAACATTTCCAGCTCTACGTCATCGTCGTCCTCCGATGAGTAGGACACATGAGACCGTCTTCCTCCCACACCGGTCATTCCAGAAGCACCAAGCACAGACGCAACTGAAGAAGATGTGTTTTCTTCCCTGGTAGTCGCCGAGTAAGGTCGGTAATCATTCACGCTAGCTGCTGCTACACGGTTTTGCTCATAAGACGATGAGATATTTGACGCGCTGGCAGCAATCGCAGATGGGGTCAGTGTAGTAGCACCTGTACCAGATCCTCCAGCTGTCGCTGCTGGAAGGGCACGCTTGAGTTCAGCCAGCCAGTCACTTCGCCTAAAATAATGTACATGTTACATTAGAAGAAAAGACACTAGGAATACAGACATCAGATAGTTATTTCTCGAAAAAAAATCTCACATAAAACATACATTATTTGTGCACACATATTGGCAGCTCATTTACTGTACAATGACTATCGGCAGCTATTATTGGATCTTATCCAAACATATTAAGATCTATCTGAACGTTGTAAAAACACACTAAAATTCTCAGCGATTTGGGAAAATATATAGAAAATGTTGTTTGTAGATCTCTCTGCCTTAATGCGTGTGTAGAAACACACGCACAAGCAATACTGAACGAAAGTGAGGAGGCAGTGAAAATTCGTTAATTTTTTTAAACGTGTGTGTACATAGCAAGTAGGTTACCACTTTCAGCTTCTTTTAGATTTTATCATTTCTAGCTTCATCGCCAACTAAACTAGACAACATATTATAGAATTTCTTGCCTCAGCATAAACTACCAGAAAAACCTATAAAGTTGATCGTTTTGAAGGCTTTACAAAATGAAAAATGTTTTTCTTATCATAACCCAGCCCAAAATCCACAAACATAAAAACCTTTCACATAGATCTCTTGCACTGCATTGTGCTTATCATGATGTCATCTTTAAATCTTTACAGCATCCTGGGCCTTAAGCAATTCAACTTTAAGAAAAGATTTACTTCTTTAAACGATACTGTTTTCTCGCGTGTCTAAAAATACATAAATTTTCGATGAATGTGGAGGGAAATTAGGACTGTTTTGTACTCACGGTGCGTTTTTACTGGCTCTTTTCTCTTGCAATCTTTTCATTTGTCTTGCTAGCCATTCATCTGCGTCTTCGTCATGCTCACTCTCCCGTCTCCCATCAGCAGATTGGGATCGCAGTCTTCGCGTAGTAGTTGTCGTCGTTCCAATACCCGTTGTCCCATTACCGTATGAACTCGTACTAAAACTTGTCGAGGAAAGACTTGGCCGAACCCTATATCCCTGCTGATCATAGCTTCTAGCACCAATTCTGCTTCCTCCCGCGGAAACATTATTGCTACCAGGGATGGATGGCTGACGCGATACTGATCTTGAGTAACTACTAATTGGTTCAGGATTCACAATCTGTTCCTCCAACGCTGACTGGTGATAATACTGAGGTACTTGTTGGTGCTGCTGTTGCTGCTGTTGATAGGATTGACTTGATGCGGAGGACGAGAGTCTTGCTCCAGGAGTGGAAACCGAATGTTCGAGCCCTCTGTACCGGCTTCCACTTGCACTACCCGTTGATGGAGCGGAAGATCCATACTGACTTTGATGATGATGGAAAGAAGACGAACTAGCACTTCCAACGGTTGGAGCGTACCTGCCACCAGCACCACTACTTAATCCCCCTCCATATGGACTCCGTTTAGAGCCGGGTGGAGCACTGGATGGTGGTGGTCCGGCAGGGGCAGTATAAGAAAATGGCAGTGAGTCTTGTCGGGCATGGTAAGGAATATCTATTGACTCAGCTTCTTGAACTAGAGCGTTCAGTAGTCGGTCCAAGTCTTTCATTTGGTCGACCTATAAAAGAATCAAACAAAAAAGTTACAATTTATGTCAATCTTCATTTGTATTATAAAGTAAAACAATATTCTCCCAATTAGAAGCCACCTTATTCTCACGAGAGTAATTACTTGAGATCTTATTCAACTTGCAATACTATTCTAAAAATTCAACGCACTCCATGTGGTAAGCCATACAATTTCATTTGCGTATGCCAACAAATCACGTCTATCTTTCTATTAACAATTTCAATCACAGAGAGACCACGCAAGAAAATACACTGCCGGAAAGGAAATTGGAGTTTTTTTCTTTGCCAGTTTACGGCAATTAGCGACCCTCCCTCACAGATTGCCCGTTTATTCGCCAACTCTGTGTCGCTTTGCAGCTTTATACGGTTAGGTGTACACACGAGTGCAATAAAACAAGGGCTTTACTCGGGAGAATTAGACGATTATTAGCTAGAAGCCTCTTACAGCTTCTAGCTTGCAATCTCGTGCAATCTCACATACAGCAAAAGAAGAAACCAACTTTTCAATCCAATTAGCTCCGCTTTTCTGTACATGTCAACAAACGAGTAATTGGAGCGCTATGAAGTTTTATGAATTCCCTTTCTCATCCTCACAGATTTTATGTTCATGTTACGATTTCTACCACCAATACTGGTACATTGTTTCTTACGCGCAAACGGGTAGCAGAAAAACTACACTATTTCTTGTTTTTCTCAGAATTCTAGCATAAAAATTCAATGCTTATGTGATGCAGAAAAAGTACTAGCATATATGCAATTATATGAATGAGAAAGCCAATACCAACAACCCATTACGATATTGTGCAATATACAATCAGTAAAATATGTGACTTGTGTGTGCGTCTTTTCTGCATCGATACTATCAACTTCCTTCCTGTCAAGCAGGATATCAGAAAAGGTTCTGATTTCAAAGCTGAATTTAAAATGTGTAGGTTGCTTACAGGCAAAAGGTATTTCTATCTGTGTGTATTTTATTTCATGCTAATAAATATTTCTCTGCTGAAGAATTCTCTCTGAAGAATCCAATGCTGAAGTTGGAAAAACATACAAAACCTTCAATATAAAATGTACTTTTAGACATAGTAGGTAACTCTTGCACCATGCTTCGGAGCTATTTTCTTTAAAAAACGCAATCAATAGTAATGTAAACATAGTTGAACGGTATGCGTCTATTCTCAATTCACAAGCAAAAACAATTTTACATCATTGGAAAAGAAGAAAAAAAACAGCAGTCAAAGTGATCTTTTCATTCACCGAATCGTAATAATATGCATCATGACAGAAATCAGATCAACGCAACCTGCACACTTGATTCAAAATAGTGGAAATGATCCAATGGTGTTTGTGAAAAATATATAACATTACGCATACCTACTAAACCTCACTTTAATTCTGGCACAGTGCAGCGCTATAAGCGATCTCAAGTGAAATACCACCAAATGAGCCATGATATGCATACAAAGGTGAAGAAAATTGCCCAATTCCACATTTCTACTCGGCGTCATTTCTCATATTGTCATATTCTTTCCTTCCGCTTTCCACTCCTCATTTCATGCGTGCAGTCCCACAGGCCAATACACACAACAAGCACGGCACAACGATCGTAACGGAAAATTGATATCACATTATACGGCATACGCACTTTTTTCTTTTTTGAATCCTGGCTCTCCTCTTCGCTTCTCCATTTTTTTGAACGCAAGAGATTTCCTCTTCCTTCTTCCATATGCCTCTAGTCAATTTTCTCACTCAAAATTACTTGATTATCTTCCACCACCAATACCACCATTCTCAAAGAGTAAAAGGAAAAGCAAAATTTATTTAGCTCCTTAGATTCCAAAGAATTATTGGATTCAAGCTTTAAAACTCTCACAGCTTAAGTTTTCTTAGCATTCTGCTCACAAAAGTATATCGCAAG
>JAQIXW010001338.1:0-19983 GCA_034700685.1 Willowsia buskii | reverse complement strand
TACTTCCAATAATTCTCAGATGGTATTTTTAAGCCCGGGATCTTGTGGTCCGGATCAACTTTTTGTGGATGTTGTGCAAAGATAGGGAAAAGTTTTTTTTTATTTCTCACTTCCTCATCATCGTGATGTAGAAGAATGTTGTGTAAAAATTCATCCAACACTTTTCTTCATTCAACAACGTGCATGTCGTTATTGCAATCACTTTATTGTCATCCAATTTTTAAAGAAAATGTGTTCAGACACTTATTTTGCACGTGAGCAAGAAACTTGGCGATCACGATGAAGTGTCAATCATAAAAGTACAAAAATATTTGCATATAGCGTGTCTCCTTAACTCAGCCAAAAATACTTCCAACAATTACGGTTAAATACAAAACATGCTTCCCTGGAATATTATGCTAGCCACAACTTTGTAATTATATCATACCTAGTCATTAATTTATAATTTTCATCCGATCACAAAGAAGTGAAAGTAAAAACCCGGAAGAAAGCTCAATGCAGCTTTGTCACAAAATTGTTGTTACTGTTGCTAAAACGTTGACACTTGACTAAATGTGTTGTCGCGCAATGAGGTGCAACACTTGCGTTTGTTGTGTCTCAATTGTATTGTTTGCTGCGGTAGCGTTTGTTTCTTTGCCTTTTATTTTCCAAAGAGATGGTCGTCCTCACATTGTTCTCAAGAGGGTTGTGGACTACCTCGACAGGATCGAAAAACTGGACGAAAAGGTGCGATCAAAACTGTCGCAAAAAACTAGTTTATATTGGCAATAATAATCAACATACTTAATAATATTGCGACAATGTAAATGAAAATAATATGGCTTTCTGTTGCGGTTGCAGTTCAAAAACATCATCAACACAGATCCTTTCGCTGACCTGTACAACAGAGTGCGACCAACGTACGATGCCTTTATAAGTATTAAAAACCAGGTGGCAATATATGAAAAAATGGAGAGAATACCAGGAGGTCCGAAAAATTTTATGCAGACAGCATTAAAAGTTGTGGAGGAGACACAAAAGAAAATCCATGAATTTGAGAGTGAAGTACGTGTATGAGCTTGAAAAACTTACTTATTCACCTTATTATAAACTGTCCAATACTAATGATTGTCTTTTAAACTCACTTTTTACAGTATAGACTGATAGTAGCTAGATCGGGGAAAGCATACACAAAGTTAAGACAAGACTTTGACAGGTTACTAAATGACTTTGAGACGGTATTTGACGACAGAGATGACGAGACGTTAAACACTCTGGGAGTTCTGCTGGATGGAAACACTGATCTCGAGCTAACAAGAAACGAGCGTAGTCAAACAGTACAACAAGTCCTTCAAGATCTGGTGGAATTGTTTGAAAAACGAGAGACATTAGACGAGGAACTGCGGAGTGTAGTTTCCGAGCTCAACATACAAACACCTGAAGATTTTGAAGGAACAAAAGCCGCTCCTCTTGCAGACGAAGTTTTCGCGATTGAGTTACTCATTCAACAAATTATAGAAGAATCTGGTCCACTTGTAGCAACGGTAATTCCACGCATCGAATTCTCCGTTAAAAATTTCGGAAAAGCTATGGGTGACTCGTTAGAGCAGGTAAGAAAGCGCGTTATAAATTAATATTTAATCGTCTGGATAAAAAATATACATATTTTTAAAAAATCATTACTGCATTTTATAATTTCCAGTTTGACAAGTCAAAAACACGTTATGAGAAAGTTGTAGACGGATTGGACCATGACTGTGTGATGTTGCGAAAACGAATAGAGGATTTAAAAGTTTATCGGAAAAGGGACGAATTTTAGTGATAAGTGTAAACATTTTTAACGTTGAACCTCATATATGGATAAAAACACTCTATGTATAACATACTTCAGAAATGGCTTCCCTTGAATACCTGATTACTGAAAACTTTGAGATTGGATAAGATTGGATATTGGATAAGATTGGATATTGGATATCCTTTTCACCCTCAGTCGCCTCAGTCGCTTCCAAGCTAATTTTTTAATTTATTTTTAGTTTTTTTCTGTAACCGTCATTTACAAGCAGACAGACCAAACCAGAATAGTGTGCAGTGATTCAAGCAGTTTGGTTGTAATGATTGCCTTTGTTGCATTTAAAATATACATAAATGTCATCAGAATTCAAAGGTCTTTCTACTTAATGAATGAACTAGCTCTATTAGTGGTAATGAAAACTGGAAATTAACCAGTTCATAGGGCCATCAACGTTTAACCACTAGTAGTCTTTCGATAACGGACATTAACACTTGGTTCTTGCATTTAACTATCCAATGTTGATTTTTAATCTTATTAATTATTGTATTTTTAGAGTTTTTAACTTTATTTCTTCCTAATGATCCTAGCATATACCATGCGTCTTCTTGACTCTGCCTGTGATATCCAAATATCTTTTTAATCACGGAATCTTACGTATATATGGCGAGCGTAACAAGCAGTGAATTATGTAAAGAAAAATAACCTTAAAATTGTAGTCAAAAGGTGTAATCATAATTAGAACCGAATTGATTGAAACTGAATACAAATGCGAATAGTGAAAATGCAATAATAAAAACATAGCTTCAAAGAAACAACGACGAAGCAAAGTAAACTTTAAAGCGTGCATTGTGCTCTTGCATATTATTTATTTGCACATTATTTAGCAACATCTTCCATTGGTCCCGCACTGAATGGAGTTGGTAAGCAGCATAGAGAGAAAGCACATTGCTTTCACTTTCCGCCAGAGTAAATAACCGAGCTTTCTCTACTAGCACGTACACATGTAGTACACTAAAAGTACAGTGCAATGAAAGTCCATGAAATCCCATCAAAACGGTGCTCCATTTCCCCCTTCATTCAGGTATTCCAGCTTATTTGTTGTTGTTGTTTCTCTATTGAAGGCTGGCAGACTGACTGACGATGGGGCTTGTTTGTTTCTAAATATGAGACCAAGCAACCATTTCAGCGAATAAACTGCTCAGCAAATAATCGATAATGCCTGGTAAAAAATGGACAAAAAGTCAAAGCTCCTGCTAGAATTGCCCTTGTGCCATTCTCACACGGTAAGTCTATAGGAATGAATGTAGTACGTTTTTGGGCATTTTACAGCTATCTTTGATTGGCCATGCCGTGCGTGATTTACAAAACATACATATTTGCACACATCGAGTTAATTTCATCGTATATTTGCAAACATGGACGAAAATAAATTAGCCAACAAAGACAAATTAAACCACCTTGTGGTTTCAAAAAAGACAAGCACTGTAGCAGCAGCGTTTGATTCGGATGAGTCTGACTGGTCTGACGAAGACGAAGAAAATATTCCAGCGGTAAAGCAAGCAATCACCGGTGACGCTATTTCCAAAAGCTCATCGTCATCAAAGAAAAACAGTTTGGTGAATAATTTGGAGCTGGAACGCCAAGAACAATTGCTATCATCACCGTATTTCGTAAAAGAAAGTACTACTGGTGGGAAAACATCTGAAAATGTGGGGAAGAAAGAGCAAAGTAAAATTGCAGCATTCACAAAGCAAGAAACGGAAAATGAAGACGATGATTGGGACGAAGAAAGTTGTGCTGTCAATGAGAAGAAAGGTGCGCAACTGGTCGAAAAGTCCGCCAGCAGTACTAATAACAATTCTAAATTCTTCCAACCTTCGTCTGCCAGCTTTACGAAACACGGTCATAAAAGTGATAGAAACAAACCAGGTATGGTCGACTGGTCGGAAACGTTTTCTGACATTGGATCAGAGGCAGACAACGCGGAAATATGTAACGTTGAGAATTTACCTACGGATGACGCTCTGGTAGAAACTGATAATTCAAAGCCAAGTTTAAATGAGAAGGTGCAAGCACAAGTAACTGAAGATAGGTCTGAGGTGAGTCAAGAACACCGCAAGTTCGCACAGAGTAATCCCACTGTTATAGTGAAAGCTGATGAAGTACCTGTTAATCTAAACTCGTCCCCAGTCACTACCAGCGGTGAGAGCCTTGATAATCTTGATTCAAATGGGGATTGTGATTTTGAAAATCCGTCACCGCGTAATACGCTGGCATCATCATCTTCCGCAGCGCAATTATTTAGGGTTGCCGCGTCATCTCCGTTGCGTCCAGCAGCAGTAGATTCTTCAAAAAGCACACTTGACTTGAGTGCTTCAAATCCATTTCTTGCAGACAGCACAAACTCCAAGAAAAAATCTAAACCTTCCTCCGCAAAGCATTTGTTTACGCGTTTATTTTCTGCCGACAACGAAAAAAGTAGTGCAATGCGAAAAAGAGATGTCACAGAACCATCAGTTAAGAAAACCTCTGAACCCATTCCATTGTCCACGCTTTTATTGAATACTCCTGTCACAATGAACGGTTCTGAGTCGGAGAGCAACATTCATCCAACGAATCAATTGATACCATCCAAGTACTTTCCACCAGAAAATCCTTCACAGCTACAACCCGGTGAAAGCAGTGGTTTGTCTATTGACCGAGGTCCAAAGAAACGAAAGGGGTTTATTGGGAAAATGAAGAAAACTCTGGGGATAACCTCAAAGGGGAGTAAAATGAAAGCGTCTGAATCATTAAAAAGCTTGCCAGTTGTTGCAACGGTTCCAATTGCCAGTGATCCTTGCATCTCGGGAGAAAGAGTGATCTCTGTGCAGATCGGGGGAAGACCGCCAGAAGACATAATAATTGACCTTTTAAGAGAGGGAAAGCGGTACTTGGAAAGTACCACTCATTCGCAAAACGGAGATGGTGATAATCAAACAATTGGGATCGGGAAGATACATCAATATGAACAAATGAAGTCTACCGGTGACATTGACAAACTAAAACGATATTCTTCAGAGGATGTTCTTACACAATTCGTTGGATCTTCAGCTTCTGCAAAGTCGAGGTCTGAAATAAGGTACAAATTTATCTCAAATACTACAATTTTTTTTTCTTTTCAATGCAAGTCCATTTTATTATCAGTACTTCATAATGCATAAATACTTTCGTACATTTTTTGCATTTCGCAATAATAACGATGTAGCGTAACAAATTCGTTCATTATGGCGTAACTAAAAATGCAATGGTAGTTGACAAACATTTAACATATAATATCATGCAGGTAGTACTTATGTATGATAACAACGAAATCAGTGGGATATATACTACCGGTAATAAATTACATTCATCAACAAAAGGGCATTTTTGTAATTGGAATGTAATGTCGAGTTTATGTTGTTGAAACGTTTAAATCAATTCATACGTTTCTTAATTTTAAAGTTGACTAAAACGAAAACAGGGTTCGTTCTAACAGATCACATAATAACTTTGTCATTTTAATTTTTTCTAGTAAAATAATTTTAGTATACATTCTACACATAATATATCTAGGTATTAGTTCGACACTTTGTTTGGCTAGTGACTACATACTGATAGTTTTTATATAAATGTCATTGGTCATCATGCGTATTATTAAGTACAAATGACAAATAATTTCTCTTGCTTTGGCATACATGGTTGTCTTTCTAACAGATCTATTCTATTCTAATAACGCTGTGTACAATAAGTTAAGTAAGTAAAAATATTAGTTCATACTACAAAGTGAAAGCAGCAAGCAAAAGGCGAGTAGTTTTTTGTCGGTTATGTTACAAGTGACAAAATATATATAGTAGTGTACTCGTGTGTCAAATGAAAAATTGAAGGCACTTTTCAAAAAAAAATTATAAAAATGGGTTTGAAGTAAATGCTATAGTGGCTAATGGATAATATTACGCTTTTTTGTATTTGCGTGTTGTTGAAAGTAGGTAAATGCAGATTCTGACACTTAAAAAAAGTGATGATTATGAAAGCATTAATTTTCATGATTGGAGTTTACCCAACGACACATCGGATTACATTTCAAATAAGAAAATATGATAAATCATCCTCCTGAGATTACTTTTCACCGGGTTTTTAGATTGATATAAACTATCATAGTAATTGTATAGAGGCAGATCAAGTATTGTTAGTTAAAGTTAGACAGACGGTGCTGGGTTCTGCGAGACACCCTTAACCTAATGGCTGTATAGTGAACACTAAATTTACAAATTACAAACTTAATTTGTTGGATTGCGTTGTTTGTCAAAAAATATTTTAAAGCTTGTTACACTTTGCGAGATTATTTCACATATATAGTAGCTCGATACATCTTATATCAATACATGGTAGCGGTGGTAGAAAGGTGTGCTGGTTGTTGGGAAATTGGAAAAATCATAATATGCCACTTGTTAGCATGATATACTTATACTTACTGTGAATCAGTTTTTTTAGAGTTGAGATTCACCGGTCTAATTTACTGTCACTGCAGGCAGCGTGTCAAGCGTGTTCTGCGTACCGTTAACTCTACACAGTTTTAGGAATATATACGTTTCGCGATACAAATTTATAAAAGGATAAAGAAACAAATTAGGTATAAATATGGCAAGATCACCACAAATACCGTCTCCCATTTCTGTATCTACCTCTAGTTCTTTTGGGATATTTCCGTTTTTTCTTTTTACCAGCACTGGAAGAGCCTCCCGATTTGGCTTTTCCTTTCAGCTTGTAAACTGAATTGTTGCTGTTATAGGCCATATGCTAGCCACCCTCAAAACCAACCCTAAACAGCTCCACACGGATTAGTGTATGTGTTTTCTCCAAAATGATTTGTTCCACAGTATAATTTAAATTTGACAAACCATCCGAGTTGAATCGATGCTTTCCTTTCTGCAGGATTTTGTACCTCTGTGTGTTTAGCTTTTGCTGTCGATGCTTGAGCATTTTATATCTGGCCACACTTGGTGACGGCCTTGAAATAAAAAGTCCGTGAAAGGCAATTCTCCCAGCCATATCATCATCCTCAGCCCCCCAGCCCCAGAACATGTTTGAGAAGCCATTCACCTTAATGAAGTGTTCTTTTGTTAGCGCTGAGATTCCACCAAAGATAGTCTTGTAAGGAAGCTTATACTTCATCTTGTCAACTGCCACTGACATATGTCGTGGTTGAACTGGACAGTCATATAAATTGTAGTCATTCTCTGGAATCAAATCCACATCATGAAAAATGAAGCATTCCCAGTGAGGATAACGCTTGTTGGCTTCAACAAATCCTACGTTAAAAAGCATGGCTCTGTTGAATGGCTCATTTTTCGAGCTTCCACCTTGTTCAATCACAAATACATTAAACTCGATTTGCTGTCGTTTCAGCATTGGGATGAGATTGTGTAAAAATAATCTTAAATGGTCCTCGCGATCCCTGAATGGCACAATAACGGCAACTCTACTTCTCGATCTGCAAGTTGAGGGCCGGTAATGACCTCCAAGGTCCAAATCATTATTCTGCCTTCCAATATCCGCCAAACTCGGCGCTTGAAGTCTTACTCTCACAAATCCCATAAGCAAAGGTGACACTATGGGACAGAGTTGCAGTGATGATGTGTTAATGGAGACTGTGGTGGTGGCTGCTGTTGTTACTGGATAGGATCGATTTGAAGGGACTATCGTGATAATACTCTGGTTTTCGCTGATTTGTGTAATATTACTGACTAGTAGAATAGGAACAGTGCTGTTGGTGACAGCGTCTGCACTGCCATTCCTATCTCCGCTGTTGACGAAATTCACACGGAAGGGTTGCGATGATTTATCTGTGCTCAGTCTTGGGGAAAGATGATTTGGTGATAATGATTGATTCAAACGAGAGTTGACTTGATTTAGTAAGCTAATTAATTGTTGTTGCTGTTGAGGTACTGGTAGCGTGTCAGTTGATGATGGTGAAAAATCCTCATCTGCCGGAGGAGGTGGACTAAAAAGTTTGAGGATGTAAAAAACCGAATTTTCATTAGGTTGTCTCCAAATTATTGGCGGCACTCGTGGGGCGTTGGAGTAGGCAGACGTAGTAGAGGATACTCCGCCCACCATTCCTGCAGGCCCGGTCACCCCACCGCCATTTTTAAAAGGATAAAAGTAAAAGTACTGAATAGTGACAAGAACAAAAAGTACTGCTGCGATTGTTTTGTACAAAGTACGAGCCATGATAACGATGATTTTATTCCAGAAAGACCAAGTGCACCAATGGCTTCTCTAGTGTTGCTGAGATTCCCGTACGATTCCAGTGCAGGGTTTACAGTAGTCGAGATTTACAAAGCACCGAGATCCACTTAAACTCTTCAAGTATTTCCAACTCATATTGCAGTAATATGAATGTCGTTTTCGGAGGAGAAATTTTGACTAGATTAGTTTAGTATAAACCAAAAATCCTGTCGATATTCATTTGCCACAAGACAGGTAGAAAACGATTTCAGTATAATCTCTCGTTTTAATACTACTATGTAACGTGTTTAGTCGTTTTAAAGCAATGTTTGGCAACGATTAGATCATCTTTGGTAGAATAATTTCACTCCAACAATCACTGTGTGAATGCCATTACATATTATTATCTCTATAATGCTTAGTGTTCAGGACATATTGTGTGCATGTGGATAATTTATAAGATATCTCGTTCAGGAAGACACTCTCGTCTCGGCAAATTTCATTGCGTATTATCATTTTGATTTTGAGGTATATGATTAATGCAGAATCTTCTCACTTCTCACAACATGGTCCATGACATGGAAGATATCTCGTATCTCATCATGTTGATGCTGATAGTGGGATGCTGGAAGAATTAGATTTTGCTAATAATACTGACGATTTATTGGCAATTTTGTTGTATTGCTTCAGTCTGCACAGCGGTTTTCTTCAACTCTGCTTTATATCCGCTCCAAATTACCACAGTATAGTTTTCTTGCTAGCTCATCTGCTGCTTTTTCACTGGAATGAAATCTTCTGCTGGTGAAGGAAGCACTTTAAGAAAAGTTAATTACTTTCTTGCAATGATGCCATTGCAGTGATGTCCTCGTGTTGCGGAATGAGGGTATTCGTAATGCTTGGGTGAATCTCTTTTCGGCATATGATCCAAGTACAGTGTGACTGACGACTGCTGCTGTTGTGCATAGAGGAAGCAAGGACAAAAAGAAGAAATTTTCGTACCGGGCTACTTAACATTCATCATGATCACATCCTGTTATAAAGGTGATCATTAAACACGTTGTTAGTAGACAGCACCTGAAATATTCACAACAAATAGGTGTATTGATGAGCACGCTTCACATTATTATTATTATTATGTACATAAACCAAGGCAAACAAAAGACTTGCCTTGGTGTTACTTGCTTTTATTCCACTTGAAAGAGTATTAACTTAATGATCACATTATAATTCACCAAATGGTCTTATAACAATGGAAAAGCATCAACAACAATAATAACACAAGTACCTATACTTTTATTTAAGGAAAATTACCTCCAAAAATGTGCCAAATTTTATTGTTAAAAGCAAGTGAGGGCGGATAATGTTTCTTATTTTCCCTGTTGCTGCCCATTCTATATAACAAATTGCTCTGCTCTCTGCTCCATGTATGCATTCAGGATTCGCTTATTGCAGTTCCCTTTTGCAATTTCAATCAATGATAAAAACACGAATTATTGTGACGATGTTGAATAAACTTAAACTGACCAGTGGCCACGTATGAAAATATTTTTTAATCAAGCGAATTTGTCAATATAAACTTCAGTTCAGAAGGAATATTATTGGAACTGGAACGTAAGGTAATGTGTACATTCACATAATATAACGTATCGAATACTAGTGTGTGGTGTGTGTGTGTGCTTGATTACAATTACGTTATTCTTTGCACCCGTATTATTAAAGCGAAGGAGAACACCAGTTACTTTGAAACGAGTTTTTGTTTCATGCCTTTGTTTTAAACAAAATTGCAAAAAGAGAGTGAGGAAAGAAGAAGAGTTTGAAAAGGTGAACTGGAATGATCTACTGAATTTTGTATATTTTACACGAATAAAAAGATGTACTTGTGTGAAGAGGCGAATCAGGCGAATAGGAAAAATAGCTCACACAATCACTTCTCTCAAGTCGGTCGGTGTTTCGCCACCAACAACAACACCATCATCCAATATAATGCAAAATACATAAGAAACTACGAAGTACGTTACTTTTTGCTTGGTTGGTTGAAATCTATGATAATATATTATTGAGAAAAGTGTTGGAGCTGCTGATATAGAAGAATACAAAGATGCCTATACTTGCATGCATGAAAATTTTGTACGATGTTCCTCCGGCCGTGTGCTGATGCTGATAATATTTTCGTAATAATATTGCTGGCTCTCTGGCGATCGCTAGTATTTTTCTTACTAGCTACATATATGTTTATCAATTCTCAGTAGCACGCCTTATACAAGTCAATCTCATCACACGAAAGAAAACAGTCGTCCAAAGTGCCACCATGAAGGATAAAAATGCTCGATATTTGGCCGTATACACTTACTCACATGAAACATTGATGCTGTGAGTGTCTGCTTGTTCATGCACACAATGTGAACCTTGTTATCTAGGGTTACCTGAAGCTATAAAGAAGACTATTATGACAAAGATGGTCTCTGACGTGCTAGAGTTTCGCAGTAAAAGAGCACGACTCCCATTTGAATCAATTGTCAGTAGTATGCTCTTTGGGAATGCCTAATTTCATTTTACAAAAACCTATACATGATATTAAATTATATTATGAAAATTATTGTGAAGCATGCTTGTTCTCTGATATTGTGTTGGATGATGGCAATGATGTTGTGTCATGCAGACTTGAAAACTAAAAGCTAATAATATGACGATGATCAACATAAAAATGCTAAATATTTTACGAGAAACGACTGCATTGCACGCATCCATGTTGCTTCACATGATATTTTTGATACTAAAACTTTAACTCATGCAGCACAACGAACGAACTTTAACAAATTGAATCTTGTTTTTGATCTGTTTCCGAAATCATGTAACAGAATGTGCTTATGAAACATTTTCCCTTCCAGTTGGTTAATGCAGACATTCGTTTCGTTATGCATTATTTATTAGAAAAACTGCATGAGAAATATGCTAAGGCTTAAACAAAGTTTAGGCGTACCAAAATCATAAACAATTCAAGTCGGGGAGTCAGCAGGAAGTTATTCAAGTAATATTAAAGAGATTTGTAGATAAATATATCAGATATGTGAATTAAATGAATATTTTTTTCAGTAAAATGATATTATGTTTACTTTTAATATGCCTAGTAAAAAAGTGTTGATGTATTTGGGGAATTGTTGTCGAATGGTATGATAATTTGAAAATGGTTATTGTTATGATAGAGTATAATTACTTGAAACAGGTATATTCTAGGCTTGTACGAATCATGGATTAAATATAAAATTTTAAACATTGTGTGACGAAAATGATATGCTTATTTGCAAAGTTGTTGGAAGCTGGCCATCTGGCCGAAATCTCGTGGAAATACACGGCAGTTTAGACTAGACTTTGTACTTTGTTTGCTTACTTTGAATTTCATACTTTTATTAAGCAATCTTAACTTCTGCAATAATAGTATTCTTCCTCAGTAATACGGCACACATAAGCCAGTACCGGCTATATACGAAGCTTACTGCTTTTTGCGTTTCATTGCGATTACTTAACAATAAACGATGCAAAACATATTAATTTGAATGTTTTTTCATGATCCAAGGCTGTTCGTGAATTCGTTTAGCTTTTCCCAAGCTCATGAGTATTTTCCATAGTTCGATCTCATGTTTTTTTTGAACAATGAATGATGAGAATTATTATATTATTGTTCTTCATTTCATGACTGTCTACATTACGCAGTTTGCAATTTTTTATTAAGTTTTAGATATTCCGCAGAGCTCTACAGGATTGTGTTACAATTTAAATGTCAAATGTCACCATTCAATATTCTTGGAATCTGCTAGTTCGACATCATATACCAGACAGAAGATTTAATACAAATGACTCCATTTACAGTTCTGTTATGGCACTTGGCATTTGCTCAAGCTCGTGAAAATACTAAAGCAAGTGGAATTCATGTGTTTACCGATTTCATTGATTTGCAGAGTTCTCTTGCCATTTAGTAGTAAGCCAGCTTTATGATGGATGCTTCATTGGGTGCGATATATATTTCTATATAGCTATATGTTACAGTTCATGGAGACTTTTGTGTGGAAGACGCAATTTACCAATTTTTCGTAGAATGTGAAAGAAATGGAACAAGAAGTAGGGATGACATTTTGTGCGGTCGTTGTCTGATTCATATACGTATGTTTTATTATTAGTGCTACAAAATAGACAAGTATGTTTTATGAGCATTATAAAATGGACACCTAACCTACGTAGGCCTTAGCAAGAAATTGAGATTATCTCTTACACTAGTGCATTATAGTGCTTATAGCTCGTATAGTATCATGATCATGATTAGCAATATAATCTACTCCTCATTGGCTGAGTCATCCTCTTTGTCTGAAACGTTTTTTCCTGATTTGGATCCTTCAATTGCCTGATTCCCGTCGTCATTCTCACTTACTTGACCACAACGGGAAATCCAAACTCGATACTTTGTTCTTCCGGATGGAGTTACTAAAGCGCTTATCTAAACATTAAATAATCAGGTCTTGAATATCTTCATGTTGAAAAGCAGTATGGTTTAAAAAAAACAGTGAATACTTTATCAAGAACATCCATCCCACAAATCACTCTTCCAACAACTACATTTATTCCGTTGAGTGCGTCCAACTTTTTTGCTGTAATCAGAAATTGTGATGCGTTGGTGTCTGAAAGACAATAAAATTCTTAAAACTCCATCCATTTTAGCCTAGAATTGATCAAAGCACTTCTGCATAGCAATACATACCTTTTCCTGCATTTACCATTGACACGGTTCCAGGCTCTCTGTGTTTCAATCGAAAGTTTTCATCGGGAAAACTATCTCCATAAATGCTTTTTCCACATCCTCGCCCTTCTTTGCCGGATACATCTCCACCTTGCCACAAAATTCCAGGAATGATGCGATGAATTTCAGTGCATTTGTAAGATAGACCTCTTTCTCCGGTGCAGAGAGCTCGGAAATTTTCTGCACTAAATGGAACAACGTCAGCTCTCAACTCAATGACTATTTGACCCAGCGGATCTCTGTCTGTCTCGAGGTCAAAGAAAACCTGAAAACATAATTGAAAATCATTATTAATTGTGTTGGTATATGCACCATACTGTAGGCAGTGGATCATCTCAATAATTTACCTTTGGTCTGGGGCATCTTGCTGCGTTGTCTAACGCAGAGTCAGCAAGTGAATCCCAAGGCTGTGTAGGTGGTTGCTTGTAGTGCAGGGGAAAGTAGGAACGAAGTTCCATCTTTTTCTCGTGAACAGCAAAATCATCAAGTTGTTGTTTTCTGGAATACATTGGCTTTACAGCTTCAATTCTCTGAAACATTTTCAGATTGTCGAACGTAATTTGCAAAAGTTTCATTTGCCGGTCGCGACTGCGATTCAAAGAGCACTTGAGAGTTGGTCGTAGCCTATTGTCAATCGCTGGCTGCAATTTTTTTTAAACGTTACATTTTCAAATTCGGCATAGGAGACTTATTTAGTAATAGAAATAATGGGCAAGTACTTCTCCTTCCATGATGGAGGCTATACGGTGAAGCATCCTCGCATTTTCTCGTTCGATCCGAACGAAATTAGACACTGATCGATTGAAGCTTGATGGAGAGGTATAGAGATTTTTTAGGACAATCGGACTACTGGTGTCAACAAAGGGTCTTGCAGCCATAACGCGCTCCCGGTGAAGTAGCCAATCCTTTTTGCGAAGCGGGTACTCAGCATCGTCAGGGCGTCTTGCTCGAAGCTTACATTTGGTATCTTTCTAATAAAAAAAACGAAAGTTCGTATGATGGGTACGATTTAAAAGCATAACGATAACCAACGATGGCATATACGCATACTGTTCTTACTTTCGGACAAATTGTAACGTCCATCGTGTACAAGATCAAGAATATGTTTCCTCTCACATACAAAATACTATCAAGAAGAGCTTGAAGCTCACTTAATGCTTCATGGTAAGAATTATTTTTAAACTTTCTTGGATGCGATGAAACAACGTAACATAACGCTGTGCCTGTCTGTGTCGTTCTTTATTCCAGCGGGTTTAGTTTTGGTTTTGTTACATCTTTTCAATTAGCAGTAGTTGCTAAGTTTCGACTCAGCTATTCAAAGCACTAAAAACCCCATTCGTACATCATATTCACCATAAATTAGACCACTCATGCAATCAATCAACTCAACAAAACCATGAACCTGGTCAATAATTTGTTAGGCTAATCATAATCTAGTGCATCATCCATGTTTTCTTCTAGAGAAACCCTTTATATGTATTTCTTACTTTTTCTTTGAAAAATGTATGTGCTTACATTTTTCTGCGTAACCATCCTGTCTGTGCTATAAAATTGCTTTAAACATGTTGTCTAATGAAATCATTATTTCATTGTTTCAGTCTTGTAGATGACCAGGAAGCACCACCTGAATCACATATTCAACGTGCGCAAAAGGACAGCAAAATGTCATCATTTTACTGTTCACAAGCTATACCAAGTAAGTTATGTTGTTGTATTGTGCCAGTCTGACGTATTTTAAAGAAAAATATTAAATATAGACTGTTCTAGCCATTCAATGCGTTTCTGTAATTCATAGACACCCCAAATCGTCAAGTTATATACAATTTAATTGAAGATTTCTGTTGTGTCCTTGATAAATCCTTTGGCGAACAAGATCGTTTGAAGAGTGACAATGGGAACCTCTTCTCTGAGATTGATCAGCTCCGTGGAGCACTGGAATGCAGTGAAGCTGGTAAAAGGGAGCTGGAACGACAGTTCCAAGAAATGCAGGATGAATTCCAAAAGCTGCAGTTCTGTTTGGAAGAGGAGTGTCAAGCCAGAGCGAATCTGGAAGGGATCGTATGTGAACTAAAAGCACAGATGGAAAGGCAAGATGAAATCCTCAACTGTGAATTAGCCGAGAAGGCAGAGCTCCTCGCTAGACTGAAACAACTAGAAACTGATAATTGGAATCTGAAGAATCAGCTATCTGATTTTGGAGCTGAAAGGGATGAGCTCACAAAATCCTTTAGAGGATTTGAGGGGACAAAAAATAAGTGTGCTGATCTGCAACTAGCCTTGGTCGAATGTTGTAAGCCACATACAATTTTATAATATAACAAATAATAATCTTCATGAAGGTATTTACTACATAATATGTACTTAATATCGAAAAATTTTCTCATCAGGTGAAAAACATGACATTATGCAGAAAGAAATTCTGGATCTGAGGAATGAAAACAATGAAATAAAGCTGAAGCTGGACAATTGCGTTTTTGAAAAGAATCAAGAAATAAACAACATATTGAAAAATGAAGTTTTCGGATTAAGAACGGAAAATAATGAAATCAGGATGAAGCTAGATAATTGTGAATTTGAGAGAAATAAGTTGGCAAACGAAATGGAAAGCATGAAGCAGGCATTTTCTGCGGAGAAAGCTAGTTTGGAGGCAAAAATCTGCGAGCTCCTTGAAGGAATCGCGGCTCTGGAAAAAACCAAGGCAGACATATGTAAGCAGACTAATACTATGCTGGCCGCTCACCATGAAGAAATGGACCACCTGAAAGCGGATGCTGACAATTACAAGGCTAAATATGACGAAGAACGCAAAATCAGGGAAGATCTAGAGAACCGACTTCGAACTACTAAAGTGGCAGAACCGTCGTTCCGTTCTCCATCAGCCTACAACGAAATACAGCGTTCCCCACCGCTATCATTTCCTCCAGCTACGAGGACACACAGTGCATATCAACGACCCCCTACACATAATCAGCCACTATCGTTATCTCCTTCTGCAACCGCAAATCTGGGAAATAGAGACACTACAAAGAACAAAATCTAGCAAAAATTTATAATAACATGTAGTCTGCAGAATTATATCATCGAAAACTGTAATTGGACGTATTAAACTATTTTAGGTACATAATGTATATATTATTGTCATTGCCATTATGTGCACTTTCCTCGATAAATACATTATAATCATCCCGCTTGTCATTTGTTAGTTTTGACAAGCCATAGTTAGCTGCAGTCAAGGAAAAGGCAGCTCAGATTTCAATGATAATAGACAGACTAGACTTCAGACTGTAATAAAAACATAGGTACATACCATTTTGTAGAGATGTTTGATCATTATATATTCCTGCATGTACGCAGGACGTGCAACTTTGCAACATCGTACACTTTGTTTTAGTTTTATTCGATACATTGATAATAAAAAAAATATATATATTATGCTAAAATCAATGAACTCTTTCATCTTGCTGAAAAACGGTTTGATGCAAAATCAGTGAAATTCGTTTATCCTTATTGAGCCATGAAATTTGCGGTAAGATACATTGTTAGAATATTCGGTATAAGGGAAAAGTTTGGCACTTGTATTTCACGAGTTTTAAATCATATCTGCTATCTAAATTAAAATCTTAATCTACAACCTATGCTTACATTACATGAATTTAGAATTTCACTGCCATTAAAAAGTCATATTTATGTACCAAAGTTCAGCGTAACGTAATGCTTTAGTGAACAACTCAAGAAATTCATGGTACTACTCCTTTCTCTCTCCATTCTGTAAGGGAATCTTGAGGTTAATATATTTCACAGCATAGGCTCATTGAAATAGTAAAATCAACTGCGATCATAATAATATGTCCGTCAAATAGCTGTAATACTGTTACAAAAAAATGTCCTTTGACTGATCATAAAAAATATATATCAATCTTAAACTTGGTCCCAAACATACTTGAGCAATTTTTAATTATGCGGCATAATGTTCCCTAATACTATTACATAAATATGTTATGCATATATGTTTCGATAACGAGTGATTGCTAAAAGAGTAATTAATTACAGTTGTTAGTCATTCATGTAATTTATGATACCACTGAATACTCTCTAAAGTTTGGCCATCGATTGATAGAAAATCGATAGGAAAATTGGTTGAGAACCACACATCATGACGTGCTTCCAACATGAAAGATACTGATCTCGCTAATCTATTGTTGTCGTTTGCTGTATGGCTGTATATATATGTTTGTTCGGGGTACCGTTTACGTTTGCCCAAAAAATGTTTTAAATATTTTCCCTAAAGCAAAATAAAACACAAAAAGGAACTAAATCACGAATCATGAAAGTTAGCAACGATATTTGCTGGTCATGCAAGGATTCAGTATCATGTAAGACGTTTACTGCAAAATGTGATTCTCGTTCTTCAAGTTTTCATTGCTAGAGCTGCATTGCATATGATTATTGCTTTTGGATTATTGCTAGTTTTGCATCTGTCAAAGCAAACTCTCAAGTTTTTTCCACTTTATAGCCCTTTAAGCCAAGTCTAAATGCTTAAAAATGAATCCAATCACAATACATCATGCCTCACCGCTATTAAATTTCATATGGCACTCATGCCAAGTCAAATACATGTATGGCATGAGACGCCATGTAGTGATTCAATCCATATATACATGTACATGACATTTCTATTTTATTATCTCCGAAGTGAGAACTGAGGTGAAGCAGACAATAAAACTGCAAATAAAATATGTATAGATAAGGAAATTGATGATAAATTCATATACAACCACAGCCTAGTAGTATATCATTATTTATTGTGCACAGATTCCCTTTTCAAATAAGAAGAGAATGAGCCAAAAACTACACACCAACAATTATTGACAAAACATTATGCTGACTTTAATGTTTAGGAGTATTTATGCTTGTTTTAGCCTAGGTATGTATGTGCACAACAGCGACACAACAAGTCTTACGATACGATAGTCTCCTCACATCACATCAGTCTCAAAGTCTGTAATAGTTCTGCTGTTTTAGGCATCGAGTAAACGAAACAACGTCTTGGTAAAGTTCATTCGTGGTCGAAAGAAAGATGCAATAAAGTCGATCATCTGAACCCAGTAGCAGTGTGCATGAGTAATAAAGAACATAAAAAGTAAGCTTCATCATGAAATCAGCAATCACAGACATGCGCATATAAGTTTGAATACCATGTAGCTAGAACGGTGATATGGAGAAGAAGGAGTTGGATGAAACGATGAAGTCTTAATGCAGTGATGAAAAACAGGTAGGTAATCAGAGTCAAAATTATTATTGTCAGCCAGAAGAGCAGAAGAGCAGAGCTCACACAGCAAACAGGTACACATGCAGATGTATACAAAGCAGTGTGACAGAGTTTTAAATTCAAAGGGGGAAAAACCTTTGTACATATAACATTGTTGATTTGGTATAAATCTAACTTTAACATGACAAAATAAAAATGATGTAACATGATATTAATGTAGTGATGCGTACACAAGACCTAAGTGCAAAAAAGAACTGAAAGCAATGCACATTATGAAAAGTTGGTATTAGTGGATAACGCAGCGCTTGATTCGGCTCAGTTGAGAGGTGGCGAGGAGAATAATTCTTTTGCACAGGACAGGAGAGAGGCAGAACTGAATAAAAATTGCCTCCTCCGCTTGATAAATGGTACTGCTAGTCGTGGTCGTGATGCTGAATACTGAAATAGATAGTGATGCTAACAAATGCCATATTACTTATTACTACTATGAAAAACAACATCTCTTCGTAGCATGTAATTTTTCAGCAATCCTTTTACACAACTGAAGACAATGCTATATAACATTTAAAAGTCAAAGTGTTTAATTGTATAAGCTATGAAGTTTTAAAAAGCAAATCAGCAAATGTGTCAGATTTTCCTGTGTTTCAAAATGTGTCTATATGTCTGCATATAAAAAGTCGTCTTTTCTTTCAACATTTTACGCATACACATAATATTTTTGCATTTTGCCATGTTGCATTGAATTGCAATGCCAAAAAAATACAATACACATACATGCAATATGGCTCACTCAAATAGAAATATATGTATTTTACATATTGTTATTTCATTTTTTTGTCTTAATTATGTATAACACACTTATACAAATGTATATTATGTATCCATATGCATGCATAGCAGTAAAAAACACAATGGTGATGTTCCGACTTTCTTCTCCTCCTCTTACGCTGCATTCCTATACATAAACCACATTTTTGTGCCCGTTCCTACACGATGTAAGTATACACAACCTAATCACGATGGTACACCTTTATATCATGCATGCTCATGCTACATAGCTTTGTGTGGTAAAGGTAATCTGTCTTTGCTGAATTTCAGAGATGGGTTTATTTACGGTACAAACTCGTATCAGTCGTAAGTAGAGGCGAGTAAAGCGAACTTAAATTGGTGCTGTTTGAATTGAATCAGGTATCAGGTATTATTGTGACTTCATGATGATGATGATGATGATGATGTGAATGTGAACATCCACTGTTAGTCTGTATGTTTTGCTGTTGCTGCTGATATCTTCATGTTATTATTGAAGGCAAGAAAAGTTGATACCTTCATTGGTATTATTTGGTAGCATAGCCAGAAGGAACATAGCAGTACTGCACGTAATATACAATAATTTATACCTTTTCTTTCTCGAAATTTTTTTTTTGCAAGAATAAGAATGAAGTTTTATGAATACGTTGTTAGTTTAGTTGCATAGATAGTAAATAAAAAATATCACTCATTATAATACACATATATTTTTTATAAAAGCTCGCTCGATCTGTTCTGTGTCGGTATTTGGTATATTATATTACTAGAAAAGGCCAGAGTTCCTGTGCTAAGCACAGGAACAAATTATGGCAGATAAGGTAAATGATCTGGCAAAGTGACCATTATTTGCGAAAATCAGAATTGAAAAATTCGCTTTCGTTTAGGCTGAAATTCAAAAACACTAATGTAATCATTGCTAAAATGCTGAAGAATGAGCCTACGCATGTCCTAAGTTCCTGTTGCAAAATTTAACGGTTTCTAACGGTTGCCGCTGGCCCTTGTTGTCCCCCTTCAAACTCAACCAAGTGGTGATGTGATGACCAATAGCCCATTGCATAAATCAGAATTTAACAAATCGTTTTCGTTAAGGAAGGAGAG
>JAQIXW010001337.1:0-19984 GCA_034700685.1 Willowsia buskii | reverse complement strand
GCAATAGAGAATTTGTAATATTAAAGAAGAAACGGAAAGCAAACAGCGGAGGAATAGCTAATACAATTATAATTAGAAAGACAAGACTTGATATTTCGTGATCAACTTAAGACTCTTTCTCTCTCATACTCATTGTTATTCCAACTTTCATGAAAAGTAAGAATTCGGCAATAAAGATAATAAGAAATTTTTGAAGGAAATGACAACGAGATGGGAAATATTTTCTTCTTATTTTCCGCCTCACCGAGCTACTAATTTAAGGTAAATTTAATAGCAGAATGAAAGAGAGAGAGCTGACGCTGTTTCTGTCATCCTTTGACAAAGGTTCTACTGATTCCAACAAAACGGAATGCAGCAATAAAAGTATGCTTTTAACAAGGTTATTTTTTATTACATGATGATGATAATAATAATGTCAATATTATTATCACAAAGCTATCATCCTTGTTTCTTGTTTGTCTAACGTGACTCGACCCCACTCTGCTTCTAGAACCAATTTGCGATATTTCTACTCACCGTGACGTCGTCATGCTGCTACCGTACCTACCTATACAATAACAGACTTGTGTTCCTTTTACAGGTAGAGTTTTCACTACTCTTCTTTCATTTTCTGTTTACTCTTTTCACTGCAAAGGCAATAAGCTTTGTTGGCGATATTCGATTGATAAGAAAATGATTGAGCCGAGTTGCGGAGTTGGGATCATGAACGAGAACGATGATGATGACAATGATGCTCGTTTTGCTTTCATCCATCACGGCACAATGATTGCCATGATGAGCATTATGATTCCACCAAAGCACGGTTGCCTAGTAGCTACATTCTTTTTTTAGTTATCTGCCTTTTATATTAAACATCCGCTTCGCTCACCACCAACTGTCTCTTTAGATGGGCATGTCACATCTCGGAAAGTATGGCGAGGGAACATGAAAGGAATTTTTTTTCTCCGAAAAAGTATGAAAGTATTATATAAATGAGCTTGAAAGGAAAAGCCAACTATGTATTTTTCTAAAATGTGTAATATTGAATTTGATGAACAAATTGTTGAATGCTAGTGGCTGCATAATATTTTCGGTTTTCTTATTACCTCAGTATGTACATTGAATTATAATGGTATTATTATTAGTTATCATACTCTTTTTCCAAATCAAAATTTGATGCTATATTGAGCAAGAAATAATGGGATCACATGAGAAAAGGGGTAATAATAGCAGTATAGACTGACTATTGATACACCCACACATATTATACACGCAGGTGAACGCTTTCCTCTCGGCAACATCAGCCAATTATAAATGGGACGACAACAACATTGGAGAAAAGAGTAGGAATGATGATAACAAAAAAAGTTATATATTTTTGTTTGACTTGACATGCATAACACTTTTTTGTTGCTTTTATGTAACATCACCAGAAAGTTAGTTTTCATCCCTCTTTAAAAAAGCTTGTTACCTTTCCAAAAAAAGACTGGGAAAAGAGACTCTGTCTGGAAAAGTGTAGAATGGCAAACATAAAAGTCAAAAATCGCTTTTCACGATAAATCATAATTGGCATAAAGGTAACAAGCAAAGGGAAAATATTTTTGTGCTTGCTCACTTCCTAAAAGCTATCTTTTTCCAAACAACAATAGCCAGCATTTATATATTCCTTGGAATCAAGAATGGCGTTGATAATGAGGAAAATGATGAGTATTTTGTTGTATGAAAACGGGCATGTAATGCGACCTTTTTCATCAGCTTGCTTGTTAGTTAAATGGATGCGCTTCTTGGTTCCATGTTTACAACAAAGTTTAATGATACAAGGATTGAGTGGGTGTTGGTGTTTTGTAGTGTTCATGTTAGAAAGAATAACCGTTACTCTATCTGAAAATCAAACATTAGTGAATAGAGATTAGACTTTGGTGCTACACTAATGCCACTGTTAAATACCTAGTTTTTTTGTAGTGCAACGTAGCATTCTTTTGATATTAAAGATAAAGAGTGGCACGACATGGGATTACATGAGATAAACATGAAATATTGTAGCGCACATATAAATAGCATAATATGGCGCAACACGCAACGTGTAAAAATGTACACTATTGTTTTTTTTTGCTAATATGCTGCTCGCATTAAGATTGCTACACTGTGTTTCTTTCTGGTGCAAAATGCTACTTGTGTGTTACTCCATTGCGAATTACGATTGTGATATTTTTATGTATTTTTTATTGTTCCTATGACTGGTGCTGAAGATGATTGTGTGTAGAGCGCCGTACCAATCTCTGAACAAAGCGAAAGAAACATGAGGTTCAGCATTTTCACAAATTTATTTTCTATTGTGTTTGCATGAAAGACATTTTCCGGGTTAATTAGGCATATTGTCTTACTAATTAAGATGAGGATCATGAAAAAACAGTCATCAAGATTATTTTTAACTGCAGCTATAGTCAATCTATCTTTTTTATAGGTCTGGAAGAGGAAAAAAGATCTCTTGTTACTTAAAAATGGATGAAAATTCGGGAAGCACTGTACCGAATACTGATTTGATTGGGTAATAAAACGCATTTAATCAAAGATTTGAAGCTAGGATGAAAAACAGCAAACATTTAAATAAAAATTTGGTGTTATTTAACATATAAATTCATGAAGATCGTCACTTTGAGTCAAAACTGATTTTCAATGGCCCGTCGTCAGATTTTGTGTGACAGGCTCATCATTCATACGTAGATTTCGAGTGTCGAATTTTAATGTGATTGACATAGTTTCTGTAAAATTTGTGAAGGTGACCTTGAGCTGTTTCAAGGTAGTGTAATTTTAAAATAGTATCCGTTTTAATTGCTATGTACTCCATTTCAATGCAAATACAAAATATGAAACGGAACCTAAAATGAGTACGTTTTCCACTAAATAATGTTTTTCTCGACATCGAGCACTCTGTGGTATTCATGGTTTGTGTACTAATAAATCACTTTGTTACTTTACCCTATTCAAGTGACTATTTAGAGGATCTATGTGACACTCTGTAATATGCTCAAATACACCAGATCCAGTAAATCAGACAAATGTACCATGAGATTTATACGACTGTCAGTGTAAAAAATTAATTCACAATTAAAATTGTGAAATTATGTATACCTACATAAAATTAATTCAGAGCATGCGTGGAAAAACCCTATCTGACATTATCCCTATTTTAAATATCCAGTGTACATACATTGTGTAGCTAAAATTGATCACACGTGATCGATTGAAAGATTTATAAAAGTAAAATCGCTCCAAGTCACTTGGCTCATTTACTCCATGTAGTCGACTCTGTCTGGAACTCTGGATAATTTGTAGCTTTTCAAAAATATAGTTAACAATAATACAAAATGTCGAAGGAATCAGGGACTGTGTTCATTACAGTAGTTGTGATAGCTTTCTTCGCAGCAGCGCTGGTTCCAGGAGCGAGTGCAGAAATCCGCTTGGAAGTTACTGGGTCTATAGGTAACTCCCGTTGAACTGGAAAATTCTTATGAGGCTATAAGGTGTTCCGAAATTCAATTTGAAATCTGAGTAATACTACAAAAAAATTTAATTGTTTACCAAAAATTAGAAGTTCCCAGCTTGAAATGCCTGAAACCAGAGAAGTACACCGTTGATATCGAAAATAAAACCGTTTGCTTTTGTGTAATGATTTATAATACGATTCCAACGTGGAACTGCATTAGACCTGATGCAAAATTCTCAGTGGAGGGTAAGCAGTCTAAATAAGATTGAAAAATATGGATTTTCAACATTACAAAATTCTCACGCAAATTTATTTATAGATTTGGAAAATTTAGCGGACACATTGAAAAATCTTACAATGAATAGTGGTAGTAATATTGGTGGTACCTTGGGTGTCGTAAGTGGAACTGGTGGCACTTTACCTGGAGGAAAATTTAATCCTATGAATAAAAAAGAAAATCCTGATTGTTTTGCCGATGATGGTCTGACTCCTCCTTCTAATGTAGACGAAAAGGATGCTAAGGGAGCGGGCGTGTGGGCGGGGAAGAAACTAATATCAAAAACTCCTGCAGACAAACTTGTTTCAAGTGTTCCGAAAAAGCCTTAACATTTGACACTTACTAAAACAGTGTCTTACTGAATCATAACACGGTTCATTTATTGTAATTTCTTCTTTCACGATGTACAAATAAAAGCAAAAACTGTGCGTTCGTAACACCACTGAAAATTATTGCTATGGAGGTATATTTGCTGTTGTTTATTTTGCGTGTTATTGTCGTTGGTGTCATAATGGATTTTGGTCATTACTTCCATCTTTGCTACTGTTCCTTATGTTAAAATCTCAGCGTACCCACCCTTATCACAGTTTGCTCCTATTATTCCTTTTCTTTCCTTGGAAATAACACAGTGGAACGGGAAATGCGTAATGTGGCTGTGTAATTACCAATAACCATACACATTATTTTCGCAGAATTATAATACTGTTCTATGATTCATATGAAGAAACATAGAGATGCAGTGAAAGAGGTTATTCTGTAGAAAAAGAAATTGCTCTGGTGCATTATGAGGATAAAAGAATACATGCTCGTTTTGAATTTTCCTGAGTTTCTGAAGTAAATTGATTAAGTTGAATCGACATTATCGTTCATGTTTCCTTAAATCACTCATAGCAAACATTTCGGATGTCGGAGGTAAATTTGCGTTTGTCAGACAAATATAGAACGATATATTGTGGAAGTAGGTGCACAGCTACATGTAATTTTACATGCAACTCTGTAAATAGATGTTACCTTCATATTGCATCACACTTTAAATGAGAATTTATTAGAGTACAAAGTAGGTTGTTACATGTACTCCCAGTAACATCATCATTCATCTTGAAGTGTAAACTCGTAAGAGCGAAAAAAACTCACAGGAATATTAAAAAAGCTGGGAGTACTATAAAATTTATTTACTTTTTGCAGACTCTGCTCAATGGACATTATATGATCCAGAAACTACACCACCATCCAGTTACTCTCGGTATTTTTAGTGGTTTTAGTTCCAGCACGTAATTTTTTATGTGCTGCGCTCGTTAAAGGATTTATTGCTGGGTTTTGTTGGTTTTTCTGCAGCAGTGTTATGATATGATGACGAGTAGACGATGATGATGGTACTGATATGACTTAAACTATTCTTTGGCATTTTTTACAACGTAAAACGAACCATGCAAGGATTTGTACAAGTAGTGAGATACCTACACACTTTTACGAGGTGTAAGTGGAGAAGCATTTTGTCAGCCTGATTTTTATGGATGGGCATACAAACACATACGCACGTTGGCATTCATTTTTTATCATACGTCAATATATTATTCATGTAAACTACTTAATTTATATATGATTGTGGTGGTAGCAAAGCGGATTTCAGAGCGTCAAGCTTACATTACATTACACACACGAATGGATATTCTTTTACATTACTTATATTACATCCTTGAACTTGATCTTAAAAATATTGAATAAATGAGTTGACTGGAATCTAGATTTTTTATGTGGTGCTTACTACTGTACTTCACATGGTAGCAAAAAATCAGAGATCATAAACTGAGTGTTTGCTTGACTGGCAACGAATTCGTCATAGTCATCATCACCACCGCCACGAATAATAACAATTTTTATTTTTACTATCCAGCCTCCCATTTCAGACAGAGACGGTCATAAAATGCGAGTTTCAAAAGGGAGCCTTTAAAAAAGGCTCAGTTTTCTCAACTGCATTTTTCCTCTAGGTGTTATGCTAATTTCCTGTGTGAGAAAAGTGAATGTCTGCAAGTTACCCGTACGCTACATTGCACAATATCGATTTTTTAAGGTTATTGTCGCCTTGCTCAGTGAATACATATTGCTCAGCTGCAAAAATAAAACAAACCATTTCTTTTCATTTTCGTGACAGTTTCAATTTTGGCAATAATTGCTTTTGTGGTGCAGTTTGTTGCATAACTTTTAAAGAAGCACGAACAATGTTGCATCATACGGCTATGCTTTTCTCCCTCTCAGCAATTTGCAATGAGTTATTGGCAATAAACAAGGATTTTTATTGTGAAGAAAAAGCAGCGCTCTGAAAAGTTTCGAAAGAAAGGTACACGCGACGCGGCGACAAACGAATAAAAATGCAATTGATCCCCAGCAATCATAAAAAACAACTACTGAACATTTCCCTTTACGCTTTCTGCACACATTCTCGCTCACCCTACAAACAGGAAAGCTCTGGAAATATCCCTTTTGAAGTGATTCAAATCAATAAAAAATCTTGTAATGTCCACCTCAACTTGCACAAAGCTCAGCAGCCTATATAGTAGTAGCCCTTGAGCTGAACAGTGTTACGAGAGAAAACTTACAGGACATGCTATTATATTGAGACCAGCAGTTATGGAAAAGGGATACCAGAGATTGCATGCGGAGGAGGATGATGATGATGATGACGATGATAGCGAGAGACACACTAAACAAGACATTATATGGCCATAATGGCATCGTAAAATCAGGAATTTTCATGTACCGAAAACGCCAATGTAATACTTGGTCTGCTTCCATGATACCAGTATTACCTTCACTCCACCGCCACCGACCACCTGAACGAACAGGAGGGAAGAGAAAGAGAGAGAGAGCAGCAAGGGAATATTATGGAGGAGGAGGCGCAGGAAGAACAAGCTTTTATTCAAATCAAATCCAATATAATGGCCTTGCTGTTCCCATATGTGTGCTCGTGTGTGTTTGCATGTATGTTAGGCTATGTGAAGTAATAAAAAGGACACGCATCAGAGTACAAAATAACAGTGAGTGGCAAAAAGGCAGGAGAATGGGAACATTACTACTTTCATCTCGAAAATCACGGTGACATGAAACGTATGCGGCTATGTGTATGTCTTTCTCCTCTTCTTCCTGGCTTACGAGCTGTAGAAGAGAAGGAGTAGAAAATGCGTATTTATTGCGCATTATTATTGCATGTTTTTATGATGGAATAGCGGTAGTTGGAGTAGTAGTAGAAGTTGTTGTATAACAGTGGAGACAGTGCGTGCAGTGATGCATGCATGCATGCCTGCATCCATTCCACGATGAAATATTGTTTGGACGGATGGAATTTTCTTTTAAAATGTGACTGCTGCAATAAGAGGGAGAGTGAAAGTATTCATTGCTCAAAATTGCTCTATTGTGGATCAAATGATATTGTGCTGTTCATGTTGTTGCTGCTCATGTTATTGGTTCAAGTGAACGGAAAGAGCTTTCCCCGGTAGACACACAGCAACTACAACTTTACAACTGCTAAATGTGCACAGCTGCGTTACAAAATACCGGAGCATAAAAACACCACCGTAGTCGTTCCATTTTCATTTCCAGTTTCACAGATCCGTTGTCGTATGAGCTGTATTAACATTATACTAGTACATGCTGTACGTATCCGTTTCCCTATGAAAATTTAAAAGTTAGTCAGACAAGCGGAGAAAATAGCGATACACGTGTAAACAACACACATATGTACACATATGTATGAGCTACTACTAGGGATGCAAAGAATGGGAGACAAGGTTGCACAGGATCGGTGTCGCTTTCGCAGCGCCTTCAGGCGAAATCGGTAACATAGAAAGTGATATGATGATCATGTCGGTTTTTACATTGCAATCATGTCACTGATCATCTGAAAATCGGAAACGGATGAAACATCTTATTTCCAACTGTTTTTTGCCAATAATAAAATACACTTATGTATTTCATGTGCTCAATTGATATTGGAATTGGAATCCAGAATAATTTCCTTTGATTTCCTTGCGATGCTAACATTATCTGTCATATTTCTTAAAGTTGTTGGTGAAATATATAGAGTAATAATATGTATCAAAAATGCAATAAGGCAAAAAGTATCAAAAGAGCGAAAGATACGTTTACAAGTGTCATCATCTGTAAACCAAAGGCAAAGCAATGAAAATGAAATACTAGCGTTCTCATTTATGTATTATCTTCGACGCACGCATCCTTGCTAATGCTGATATTGACGATTCTCTCCTTGTTTATCCCCGATAGCTTTCTCGCTCCGTTAAATAATGTTGCCTGGGTGAGCTGAGTACTGCTTTGTGTGTGTGTGTGTCTATACTCCTTTATCCATTATTATTTCCCCCAACGATATTTGCTCTTTACCAGCAGCGGTATCGTGATCACTGCTTTCATCTTCCCTTTTCGGAGCGTGTGGATGTTGGGTACTGACTGAGAATTGCAGTAAGCACATGTTATCCAATCTACTAACTTGATGTTAGTTGCTCCTACTTCCACTTTACACTGCAAAAATGATCATCATCCTCATCTTCCAACTATCCTTCAGGAGATATTCAATGTACTCTCATTCCCTTTCTGGTGTATACACACACATGAGAAGAAAAAAGCCACAATCACCAGCCATGCGACAAACTTACAAACACTGTCTCTCTTTCCCTCTCTCTCCTTTGAGCCTTTTTACCACTTAAACAGTTAGCAAACAATCTTGCTGAATGTAACAACATTTTTATATGGATTTTTACTACAACTACTGCGCTTCCCTTTCTTGTCTTCAAGATGAGGGGAAATTTTATGGAATATAGAATGATGTAGAAACATTTCCCGATGATGCGCTTTCTCTCTCTCCCACTCTCTTTCTCTCTTTGCTCATTTCATTTTTTCTTGTTTGTTTGCTTAAATGTGCGTATCAGCAAACAATTTCAGTCTGCCATGCCATCAAAGTCAAGCAACAACAACTACCAAGGCCAAAGTATTACACAGCCACAATATTCCTCCTCTCATAATATCCTCCTTATCGTCTTCCCATCATTATCCTCATGCAATGCAATGCATCGGGTCGCTGCGGTCGTTTTTGTTGGCGGAGGGACAATGAAAAAATACAGAAATTGCTTTGTCGGGCTTCATTGGCTTTTATCAGAAGAAAGAGCATGGAACATTAAGCAGTAGTGCAGCAACTAGCAATTGATACATTTTGTTACTTTACTTTCGCTGCTGCTGATGCAATGCACGGCAATAAATGCAATGAAGAGCTATTAGAGAAACAAGTGTATTATTGGACTTTGTCGGTCATCTTGATTTCATGGAGCAAAAAAATAATATTGTGTAAGTTGCGGTGACTGCTTGACGCTGGTGACATTGAATTTGATAGGAAGCAAAGATATGTTTGAAAGAGGAGGAGAACAAAGATTCGGGTAATAATACCGTGACGTCCCCGTCTCCTATTTTACTTTGATTGTGTAGTAAACAGTGGTGGAACAAACTGGGAAAATAAAAGAAGCAAACATAACCATTGTAATCTTGAAGACTGAAGATGATGACGTTACACGAACCTTGCTCGCTAAGTGCATTTCGCTATATTGTATGCAATAGCGTAATTGACGGTGTAATGTGGAAGCTCGTAAAAAATTGTGAAGAAGTGTCATAAAGCCGGAATAGTAATATGACAGGAAAAGGAAATGTATTGGAGAGAAAATAGGCAGAGTCCAGAGTGCACTACCATTTTCTTCATTTCCGGTTGCAACGAGCAAACTAACAAAAAAGAAGAAAAAATAGGTGATATTACGAGTAAGGTATTATGGTATTATTGGCTTTTCCAACATAAATAAATCGAGAAAGGAAAAAAATGCTATTCGGTTATCCGATGAAATGGAAAGTTCAGCAAAGCATGACTGGTTGATATTATGAGCCAGGCTCAATGTCAAGATAAAAATGATCCCTGGACAAACTTTTTGAATGGCAAACATCAGGAATAGTCTAATTGATGGAGAGTGTGCATTGCATTTCAGCAGTAATGTCATTGCTGCATAATGCGGAAGAGTGATGCACACGACGTCGATAAGCATGAGTGAATTTTAGTATTTATTGGGAAAATGCATTGGGCTAGGATTAGGAATGGTGATGAAGTCAGTGGTGTTGCGGTCCGTGTAGTATTGGATTCTGGGCAAAAACGAGTGATGAGGGATAGCCGACAATAAATTGAAAGTCAATGAGCCGTGCGATTGTTGTGGTCATGTACAAATTGAGATGTGCTGCATGGAATAATTTTATGGCGATTTTATGTATGCTTGTTGTGTAGCTACCCTGCAGTGCTTGCTTTTAGTGAATAAGTAAATACGAAAGACATGAAAAAAAGTAAATAAGGTACATTTACTGATGACTGTAATTTAATCAATGTTGTTTTTTTGTATTTTTTCAGGTAAGCAACCCAATATTTTGATTTTTCCGCTTTCAAATGGCGTCGAGCATCCATGATTACCTTGAAAATTACTGTTCATAAAAATCATACGCGTAAGCATTCAAAATTTGATGATCTATTTTGGTGTGAAGTCTGTAAATACGCTGGAAGCAGGTATGTTTTGAAACATTTTCTCTACACATATACACGGCAACAATGGCCATAACTATGGTTTCTACAATAATGCTTCGTAGTACATGAAAATGCAGGTACCTACATCTACATCTTTAGCTGGCAACAGTGGCAACAATGCTTATTGTTGGCAGGCTACCTGTAAAGTTACTCGATGAAGACGAGATGGCGGACAGTGGTACATGTTTCATTTAAGCAGAAACTTGATTCTTGGCTGCATTGTTGAACAAGGCAGTGGATTAAGACAGTGAGAAAAACTTAAAACGGGTCTTCATTTCATCAAATATAAGTAGTAGCTACCTATCTCTTGACTGCATTGTAGATGAAAATCTTGCGTTGTTTAGGTTACTCGTATCTACTTCATTACTGACTCTTCCCAAGGAAAAAAATGTTTTGTCATCTCTTCTCACTCTGTTTTCCAGTCATCACTGAACTCATCTTTTGCATCAGTAGTTGTTGTTGGTAAAATAGTGTTGTGATACAGTCACTCACTCATCCTCAAAAACGAAACTGATGCGATGGGCTGATGATGGTAAAAGATGACAACTGCGATTATGTACCTGGCTCACTGGCTATGCTAGCAAACATCTTTTGAGTTGGGTTTGATTGAATTGAACATGCTTTTGCAATTATCCATCTCACTCTTGAGGAAGTCTCAAGAAGCACTTGTTTGACGAATGGTGGCAATGATGATCCGTATTTCATCATCAACAGAATCTTTCATGGGAAAAAGTATGACATATTAATTGATTCACTTCTCTGGTTACACTGTTTTGCTATTTATTGCTTTATTTTAAGACATTTTTTCTCTTTTTCCCGATACTGATAACGTGTGTCAGTCAACTGGTAAAAAAAGTGTCAGCTAGAGAAAAGGTTGACAGGACGATATGAAATGAAAACGAGGAAAACACACAAAAAAACCATTGACCCTGAGTGACTACTGTGCTGCAACTTAATAAAATAAATAAGCCATATAGTATTTTTGCATACTCTCTCAATATGCCCCAGTCTGCATAGATGATACTTTAGAGACGGAAAACATTGTTCATGAATGGCAATTGAAAGTTTTTGTCTTTATCTTCTAAAGTCAGTGCACGATCTCAAATGATGACATGGGATGCGCAGACGAGAACCTAATATGGTAAAACAACAACGAGAGTATAATAACAAAACAGGTGCAGAAAGGGAAGATAAAACGAAGCAAAAGGTAAAATGAGAATCGTCTCTTATCTTATTGCAATTTTTGAAAAGGCGACAAAGAAAAAAAGAAGACAGAATCAAATCAAGAGTTCATTAATTAATTTTCATTTAAAACTTATGAGGCTCTGCTCTGAATGGAATTTGCAATTAGCAAAATCTTTATTATTACACGACACTCTTAAAAAGGTAGACGCTTTATCTGTTGGAGGTTTATTTGGGTGGGGAGCAAATATTTAATTTTTTTCTAATATTTTTTTGAAAAAAATAAAGAGTGCATACATATATCTCTCAAGAAAGTCTAGCTGCCTAACTAAAGAGCATTCCTGGTTTTTAAAAGTTAACCTTTAAAATATTTTTTTCTGGTTGTCGTTGTCAGCTTTTTAACAGGCTTAGTTAGCCCGGGGTCAAATTTTAAAGACGGAGAACGCTATTAAAACCAGAGTAAAATGAAATGAACGCCTGTTTGCTACGAAAAACGCAGATAAGAAAAAAGTCAACCCGGTGAAGTTGAGTGGCTTGCAGTTTGCGTAATAATAATGTATTTCAGTTCATAAGCATATATACTTCAACTTTAGTATTTGAAGAAAACCAGTTCTTATGTGTATGATTCGCTATATATTTTTGAGTGGAAAAAATGTTTAAATTAAAATTATTGCGGAGCGATAGGAGAGTGAAAAAGAATGAAAGATCAGAGGAGAGAGGTGGAGGAGAGAATAAAATATGAAGAAAAAATTGGAACATCATCATGAGGACTGTCTCCCGGCATCAGCTGCTGGTGTGGTTGTGGCAGGACGTACCGGCAGTAATAATAATAAAAAATATATGTGTGTGTGTGTGCATAAACATAATATGAAATGAAAAACTTATCGATTTGTCTTTTACTAGCGCTCTTATTATTCTTATTATTATTTAGAATATAAACTCGTTTTTTATGAACGGACGAATAGTGCCCTCCTATTTTTTTCAGCTAATGATCATCATCTCAGTTCAACTCACTCCTTATTTTCGCGAGCAAAAAGTTCTTTTTATGTCGCCTCCGACAGTTTAATGGGGTTGACAATAAAAATGAAATTCATTCACAATCAGTAAGAATGTCTCACTATTTTACCATCTCGAGACGCTCACTTACTCACTTTTTTTCATACTAATACTACAATACAATATACAATTCAGGTTTATACGCTAGGTTTTTCTTTAAAATGGGGAGTAGGAGGAGAACAGAAAGGCGGTGGAGAGGGAAGCAGTAAAGTTTGCTACTAAACTGGGATGATGGGATGTACAACGTCAAAAGATGCACTGCGAGACTGTTATGATTTGTGAAAATTATTCTGAGGGGAAATCATCCTAAAAACAAGAGAGAAAAAAATGAATTGAAGTGAAAAGTGTGCTTGCATTTTTGTGTCCAACTTTCCTTGTTCTGCTCTGTTGCTGCTAGCATGCAGTCTGTCTATGCTAAATGCTGACATTGCAGCAACACCAAAAGAAACTTGTGTTCTTTGGCATGACAGTGTTGACTTTTTTTGTGAAGAATAAGCACAGCAACACCATCAAACACTAAAGTATATAGCATACGGTAATTTTTTTGAAAAAATAAAAAAAAAAGTTCTGGAGCGTTCATATGGAGCAACAACTTTGAAGAAAGCACAAACCAGAGCTTTTAGGTATGGTATAAAAGATGGAGGAGACAGTGTTGTTTTTCGCTGTAGTTGTCGTCGTCGTCAGGTTTAAAAGTGAAAATACCACGAAAAAGTTTATGAAATGGAATGCCATCATGACCATTACCATTACTAGTTACCGTCAGAGACACACACATATAAAAATACGCGTTGCCATTTCATCCAGGCACATCATGTATATATATACCTATGTATCTTCCCTTGGTTTTTCTGGTCATGGTGTTCTCAAATAATATGACATGGCGGTTGGTATGGCAGTGTGATAGTCATGTTGGTCTATGATGATGGTGGCGTTCTCTTTTCTAAGCATATTTTCTGCAAAAAAAGAAAATAATATGCAAAAAGGGAATTTCTTAATGGGAAAAAACTCCATGGTGTGAGAGGCTGCAAGGGGAAAAGTTGTGGAGGTACCTTACTCCGTAGAATCTGCATGAAAAAACATAGGTATATTTCCGTATATTTGATATAATATGCATTCCGAATTGCATACTTACTTTACACCAGCACAAAATAAAACCCTATTATTTTGTGAAAGCTCTTCTCCGTTTTTTTTTAGCTGCCAGGAAAGATATGGTCTTCTGGAGATGGAAAGAAAGAAAAAGCATGGTCCATTCCACTCTTATTTTTTTCCAAGGAGAAATAAAAAACAAGGCTGGAAGGGAAATGAAGAAAAGGAAAAGAATGAATATTTCAAGAAGAAGAGAGAGAAAGAGTTAGGCTTCTAGAATAAATACGATCATTATTATTATCACCGTTCTTATTTTTTAGACTTGGACATTTCCCTTTTTCACAGTTTTAGGTTTAAGTAATCTCTTGATGGCACTATATTATCAAAAAAGGCCCGGACCCAAGAAAGTCCTGGGATAGTAAAGGTAGGACAAAGATGGGCTTTTATTATATAAAATGCAGATTACCACCAGAGCATGTTCCGCTTTGGTGGGAACCAACACACAACAAAGTCATACAAGACAGGACACTATATGCATATAGCGACCATTTTCATTTTTTAAAAGCTCTCATCTCTTTTCACATTTTATTGAACATATTGCAGTGTGCATGTTTACTACTGGGCTTATCGCCATTCTTTATTTGACAGTTTCCTTTTTACCTATCCGGGAGAAAATATTACACTGTCAATGATATGATAATAATAATGATATGCAAAAATAAGATGAAAAAGACGGCGACAGAAAGAAAAAAGGAAATTTATGGGACTGAGTTGACTTTAGCTGTGGCAGAAGAGGAGAGCAGAAAAGGTTTGCTCAGCTATTTAATGTCTTTATTTGTCAAACTTTTTTGCGAAAAAAGAAGATTCTTTTGAGTGTCTCTCTCTCTCGCTTTCTGTATCTCAGACATTCTATTTCGTTTGGTTACAAAGCTCCTTTTGTGATGATAAGAAAAAGTAGAAAAAAAGGAGACTGATATGAAGTTGATGATGTTATTTGTCAAAGAGTAAAGTGAAGTGCTAATTGTACTGCTAAATACGTACCATAAATTTTCTGACCAGGATCTTGTCTAGTCTGACTCACTTGAGGTATTCTTAAAGTGAGTGTTTGCTTTTATTGTTGTGACGGTGCGATGGTGTGGTTTGGTGGTAAAGGGATATAGGTACATTTAGTGCTGACGCTAATCCATGGGAAAAATCAACAGAACCTCATCTCAATGATAATAGTAATAATCGTGTAGTTAGGCTAACCAAAGAAGTTTTTTTACCTTGTCATTTTCTGACATGTTCAATTTGCAAGTCCAATTTACACTTTTGTATGCCCCTTGTCCGGCAAAGATGGAGATGAAGATTTCCCAAATTTGGGAGGAAAATGTTGTGTATGTCATGTCACATAGTATAGGAATGTGAGGACATTTTTTAAAGGAAAAATGCAAAGTCTGATTACGTTTTAATAAAGTCTTGGTTGTTCGCAACATGATTTTCGCGTATACATGCTGCGTTTCTTGACATACCCTTTCTCGGAGTCAATAACCACATTGAGCATTCCATTTAATATCTCTTTTTATCCCACAAGTACTCATAATCATCTCCGACACTTTTAGTAGCATATTGCCACTACTATATATATTTTTACAAATCTTATTTACAAATTAAGAAATGATGACAAGGGAAAAAATTACTTCACTGCTTAATTTTTATCCACTTTAAAGACTCCACTAATGCTACATCAACCACTAAACATGGTACTACACTTATGCTCCCACAATTTTGCTAGTACATATAGTGCCCTGTTCGTGTAATTCTTAATCATCATCAGTGGAGTCATCATGTTGTGTGTAGTTTTGTTAGTCATGCAATTATTCAAAAGGTGTGCCGCCATCAATTAGTAATGGAATGGAAGAAGGGAGAGAGAGAAAATATATAAAAAAGAAGGTGAGAAAAGGTTTCAGCTGCTGATCCTGCTTCTGTGTAACAGCACCAGAATTACAGTCCATTTTGGTTTGGTAGCTTTGTTATTTTTTTATTTATTACTACACACATCAGCCAACTGAAGAAAAAACCGCAAGTGGTGGCAGTAGTATTACCAAGTCAACAAAATGCAATAAACGATAATAAAAAAGTGCTCTCTTCTCAAGTGTGAGTGAAGTGGGAAAAAGTCGAAATGGAAGTATGCGTGTATGATATGGAATATATATATGCATTAAACATATATCTCACAGATTTTGTAGTTTTATGCAACAGATTATCTCGTCCCAAGTCATTAAGAGGTGTACACTTTTTCCGTGTTTTAAACGAGATGATGATGATGATGACGAGGAGGTGGAGAATGAAGAAGACGACGATAATTGCACGCACACTCAAATAAATAAAAAACTAAATTTGTGTTTGTGTATATATGATTGTGTTGTTACACGTAAATAAAATGATGACTATGATGGTAATTTATACATATACCTATATTAAGTGGTTGCATTCATTTTATGTTCGGTTGTCGGGGCTATTGGGGATTTTGGCAAGAGAACTGAAATTACCTTATACCCAATCTGTTGTTGCAGAGGCTTGTCTTCATATTACGATCTGATATACTGGTGTGAAATGCGCATTATAACTAAGAATGCTCTTGATTAAAAACCGATCATGTTGATGAGTATTACTTACTTTTATTATTATAGCTATTGACAATTTTTTGAACTGCCAAGCTCATGAGGAAGTTAAGGAACAAAAAGAAAAGTTCAAAAGTTGAAGCAGCCTTCGCGTCGTTTATAACGCCACAAAGAAAGAATATTCAATGCGCAATACGATTAGGAATATGCGCAACTAATTTTTTTTCGCTAATAAAGTGTTAGTGCAAATGAATGTTGTACAATGACACATAACAGTGACAATAAAATGACAATGAATGTGAATGCGCTGGTAATAAGGCTTCGTTTATAAAAAAAATAAAAATGAAAACTAGGCATGTTAAAGTGACTTTTATATGTATTTTTTCAAAGGAAAACAAATTTGCAAGAAAAGTCGGTGGCGGAGTAAGGGAACGGGAGAAGAATAAATGTATGTATGTATAAATGTTTAGCATTATTATTAGTTTCTAGTAAACCGGTCCGTTGTGCTCTTGAGGTTTGTCTTGTTACGATGTTGTAGAAATTGAGGGGTGCTACCTATATATGTTGTAGAGTGTACAAATGAGCTTGTGCAGTTACTTAACTCTTGATTATTCCTCGCTATCATTTCCCACTAAATTATTTTATAAAGTCATTTTTCTCCCAGGGAAAGAAAAAGTGCAATTTTTCAAGATGAAAATGATGATTCTTTGATTGCAAAATGAATTTTTCTTGTTGCTGCTTCTTCTTTCTCAAGTAAGCATGATGACGATACGATGATCGTGATAAGTGATAATAAAATCTACCATTACTACTTTGTAGCGTTATCATGTAGAATTGTATAATGGGTTAATGTTTTGAAATAAAATACTGGATGCAGAAGTCTTTTTTACTGATTTTATAGTATATTATTATTTTCATACGTGTTTGTCACTTATTTGTTAAGCACTATATTTTGTAGTGCGGAATCTGCCTGTATAGTGCATATACTGTCAGTGATACAAGTTTAAAGTAACTCACAATGTAGCCAAGTGCACTAAATGATTATATTGTTCTTTCAAAGTTCGCAATGTTGTTGTTGCTTAAAATAGAGAGGCATATTTGGTCCTATTACTGCAGCTCATCTGCACCTCCAAACTACTCTCAGGTACATATTCTTTGCGTTGTCAGTTTTTAAAAGGCGATATGAGGACGATGTTACTGCTCATCAGATCCACCTCCGTCCGTTTATTATCTACAGCATCGTCGTCATTTTAATGCCGAAGAAATCACATCACAAAAATAGTGTTGTGCTTCAGGAGGGACGATGAAATCATATGCAAATTAGAATAGAATCATCTTCAACAGAAAAGGGTTTGGCTTTACAGGTTATATTTTGGTAGAATTTTTAAATGTTCATTTTAGAAGTTTTTTAAAATAAAAAAATCGGTTCTGCTGTCTTCCATCAAAAAAAATTATGTATGCATTAGACTGCATGGGCTTATGGAAAATGTCCTCATAATGTGTAAAAGTAACAGGTTGCTTGACTAAACTTAGAAATGAAAACCAAACTGTGGAAAAAACATGACGGATTAATTAGCAGGTGTCATTATTGTAATCATAATGAAGATGATTATTACAGTGTTGGTCAATTTGAAAATGATAATAAGGGAATGTGAAAAAACATGGACTATATCACCATCCCAACTTGATGATGTGACAGACAGACACGTAACAATAATAATAATATTATTATTACCACATTTATGAATTTGCTAATAGCCATGTATCCATTTTTGTTCATGACGTTGGTTAAAAAATGGGATAGAAAAAATATTTCTTCAATTTTTTTCTTAATATAAGAGGAGACGGGGAGACAAGATGAGAGCATGTCTGCATGTCATGTTTTCCATCATGTACCTTTTGCTAAGAAATACGAGCAAAAAACATGTAACACGCGGGCTTAGGCCACAAGGTGGCTGCTAAATGTTGTTACCATGCAGTTGAGAAGATTTTGTAGAATGTGAGGACAAAAGGCCTTTCTCACCAATCAGATTGGAAGGCAGGTCAGGTCAGCAAATAAACGAAATGAAAGAAGAAAATGAATATTTAATTCAAACTCACAACTTGTATTTCTTTAGTCGTCTATCGTTTAGCTGACTGGACAAAAAATATCTATGAAGAGTAGGTTGATAATGAACCAATTCTAAATTCTGATTGATCTGATGGCGAGGAAAGAAAGGAGAACAACTTCCACTTTGTTAACAATGGCAGTATAATAATCATAATCGATTATTAGTAGACGCCGAACAGCACCTCTGTTACAACAACAAGATACATACTGCTACTACTCACTCACTACAAGATCACACTTCACACCACAGTTGACAGATATTATTATTATGAACAAGTTGCACATGTTGAGGCATACGTTTTTTTACAATTCAGTATTAAACGATTACAACAACACATCAACATATTTTGTGCATCAGATTTTTCTACTTAAACGATTCCTCATTTTCATTCGCAAAAATATATATGATAAAACATAATTTTTTCACTGGTTCGTGTCATATTTAGCGTGATCAGTGACTGATTTATTGTGATTGGATTGGATTGAATAGAATATTTAAAGGGAATTATATGAAACGAATCAAATCGCGGCGGCATGCTACTACGCCGTCATTTCTATCCTGGAATCATGCATGCTAGATCATCACCGACAGATCATAATCATTATTACATACAATGATTCTGCTCATTGATTGCTGTCGGTTCCTAAGAAATAGTTGATGAGTGCCGATTTATATTCAACTCGAGTTTATTAATCGTACTTTGCGCTCCATTGTCAGACTTCATTTAACTTTCATTCCCATTCCTGTGATACATCCAAAACGACCTGAAAATATTTTAGGAGCGCATGCTTCCTCAACGGAATTCGAAAAATGCTCAATGTTCCTTTTACGAAATCGAACAAATTTGTATCTGTATTGTGATTAGAGAATGATCCCTGTTTACTCTTTTTGTATGTCTTTGATAAAAAATTTAAGAGTAGTACAAATTATTACTATGGCTGCTATAACACTCTTACAAACAGGAATAGACTAGTAAAACCCGTGTAGCGCAAGTAATAAAAACATTTTTATTTGCATTTTATTTGAACTTTTTAGTGAAGAGGATATTTATGGTGATGATGATGAGAAGAGGTACGTACGTCCGGCGAAATAGTTTTTACAAGTGGGATCACTCCTTCTCAAGATAACGATAAGCTAATTTTTGAGAAAGGATGTAATACAGAATATGCGTAATAAAAAAAGCTGCGGTGGAAATTGAGTTTTTATTGCTAGTCGTGAATGAGTGTGTGGTTTATACAATATTACTTGTAATGCGTTTTCACTTTTTAAACTTCTTTGGCGTTTTATCGGAAACGAGTCTCTAGTGGAAATTTGAGTGCTTGTTTGACTTTTTTTGGCTATACATTGTATTCATGCTCTGAAGTCTGATGTTTTTTGAATGTCAAGCTGGCATTGTGGTTAAGTGAGGGAAGCAACTGAATTGAAAGTGGAGTTTATCATATCATATCTCATCAACAGACTAAGAAAGTGCCACAACAGTGCATTTTACTAGTGCTCTGGTTGCACTACTTATTTTTATTTTTCCTGTTTATCTCTTCCACTCTCTTCAAATCTTCATGATTCATTCCTCTCTTGAAGGGTTGATGGAAA